>VZRH01002394.1:768277-849907 GCA_013397555.1 Urocynchramus pylzowi
GAGTCCAGAGGAGGCCACCAAGATGATCAGAGGGACAGAGCACCTCTCCTGTGAGGGAAGGCTGAGAGAGTTGGGTTTGTTCAGCTTGAAAAAGAGAAGATTTTGGGGTGACCTAATTGTGGCCTTCCAGTACCTGAAGGGAGCCCACAGGAAAGATGGAGAGAGGCTTGTTACAAGGACTTGTAGTGACAGGACAAGGCATAATGGCTTTAAACTGAAAGAAAGTAGGTTTGGATTAGATATAAGGAAGAAATCCTTCACAATAGGGGTAGTGAGGCACTAGAACAGGTAGCCCAGAGAAGTTGTGGCTGCCCCTTTCCTGAAGGTGTCCAAGACCAGGCTGGATGGGACTCAGAGCACCCTGATCTAGTGGAAGGAATCCCTGCTTACTGCAGGTGGGCTGGAACCAGATGATCTTTAAAGTCCCTTCCCACCCAAGCCATTCTATGATCCTGTGATTTCATCTAGTGTGGGATATGATTTACCCTTGGCATGAGAAGCCTGAGGCTTGTGATTTTTTTCTGCTATCAAGTTTTCCAGCTTTCAGGACTGCTCTTTTACAATAGGAGGAATGGGTAATTCCTTTTATCCCTTTATCTCTCATGCTGCTACTAAATATGATGTGCAGACTTCACTTAGTCTCATCACGAGCCTGTAAGATGATTGATACTGATCAGTTTGTCATAAGTTCCTGCTTCCTTACCTGCTTTAATCTACTCTACTTATCTTCTTTAAAGGAAATATAAATACCTTTTTTAAGACCTCTTGAGATAATGGGGTAACATGGAAGCCTAAGGTAAATAGGCATTATGGTTTTAAAAAATCCAGCTTTTTGGGTTGGATTCAAATTCAAATTGAATTTCAAAAACCAGTTCTTGATTGATCAGGTTTTTGTGTGATCAAGAGCTGCTGGCTGTTATAATGAAATTAAAAAACACTTGCAATTGGTGACCAATGCTATTGATGCCTTTCAGCCTTTACAGAATTTGTGATATAATCTGATACTTAAAAGCAGCAGTTAGATGTTCCCTCCATGTTACATAACCTTCTTTTCCTTGCAGTTCCCTCTTTATGCCTTACACACCTCCTACCCAACTCATTCACTGCTAGCTCCTCAAAACTTATGGTGCTTTCACCAGGACATTTGCACAGGACATTTGTTTCATGTGAGGACTGCTGAGCAATGAAAGAGGTGTGGAACTGGGCCTTGTAAGAAAACAGATTTCTCTTTCCAGTGAATGGTACCCCTGGGTTGTGTAAGCAACTCTCAGTTTGTCATTTACCAGTATCTGTGTAAGCTTACATCCTTAACAGCTTTGACACATTTCTATTTACCATTACCTGTGTCTCTCTGTCAGAAAAACTTTAAGATTCTGACATCCATACCAGAATAGTTCCTCAAAAGAGTGAGGGCCACTAAGCCCACCAGCCTGCTCTCTGTTATCAGACCAGCTGTCCAGCACGGTGCACATGTGTGGTTCCTGGAGACCAGAAAAGTCTTGGTGTACACACATGGTTTTGAAGGCATTTGCTGAAAGTGGAGACCAACTGCAAGGCTTCTGGATCCCATGTTCCTTCCTGTCTATTTCATGGAGCCATGATGCTTCCTTCCTCCATTCTTTGTTCTTATCCTGCTTCTGAGCTGCATTACTGTCTTTTTCCAGTAGCTGCTTGATTTTTCCTTTCTCTGCTGACCTAGTTTGAGTCGTCTTTTCTAGAAGGTCCTAAATCCCCAACATGCTATTCCCTCTCCTTGCAGCCCATTTTTTTCTGCTGTCTTTTGCCAAGTAAGGCTTAAGTAATTTTCCAATACATTTGTCTCACACTGCTGATTTCCCTCTTTTAAAGGCTTTTGCAGTTTACATGCCTGTTCTTCTTTAGGCCTTTCTCTTATCCCTGTCTCTTAGCAAACCATTCCCAAGTTTCTTGTTCTGCAGCTTCTTTACGGATCAGTAACCCTCTCACCTCAGTTCCTCCCCTTCTTGCCCAAAAAGTTCCTCCCCTTCTTGCCCTTCTCTCCCCTCTTCTTAGCTCTTAATTCCCAGTGCCAGATCTGTCAGGTAGAGAGGACATATAGGGAACATGAATATCCCATATAAAGCCTATAGAATTTTCAGGGGGAAGGGCAGGGTAGGTGGGGCAAACTCTGGGTTTTCCTAAAGACCTGTTTCAGCTAAAATAACTAAGGGGAGAGAAAAAAGTACAGTCTGAGAAATGTAACCATTGTAAGAAAAAATCACACCAAATATTTGTACTGTGGCCAAGTTGTAAGTTACAAGCAGTTAAAAACAAGATGTTTTAATCAGAAAAGTATTATTTCCTTGATTCCCAAGTCTATTTGCCCAATATCCTTTTTCTGTCTGGTTGTGATTTGCTGCTGCAGTTTAATAGCCATCTTGCTAGTAGGTGATTGCAGAAGGGAGGAGTTGTCATGTTTTACAAGGATTTCATAAATCTTACAGGTATTTCTTTCTTTACAAACTTCTTGATCATCCCTTAAGAGAAATAAAAGGAGTTTAGCTGAACCATGTAAGTTACAAATTACTCTAACAGGTCCAATTAAAATTTATCTCAACTGCTTTTGAAACTATGACCTTATTAAAAGCAGCTTAATAAACATTGCTTTGTATGGGAGAAAAAAAACTGTAAAGGTGAAATTAGATGTCCCTGAAACAGAAAATTAAAGGTACAATTTAATTGTCATAAATAACTAGAAAGGGGAGGGAGGTCCACTTCATATTTGAAAATACTCTTTTTACTTACTGAGTTCTGAGAGTAATAGAAAAATTTGTCTTCAAAGAGTTGTCAGGAAGGTGAAACCTGTATTTGCTTGCAGTTAATCTAAATAGCCTACAATTATAAGAAATCAGTCTGAAATATCAAATGTATTTCATGATGGGCATTCATTAAAGAAGACCCTTGCTAATCTGTGTTAGTATCTCTTTACAAAGCACATGGTCTCATGAGGCTAATTCAGGGGCTAAGATCCTCAAATGGAAGCAGTCTCTACCTATGAAAAATATGCTATTTTGTTTCTTTTTATGAGTAATTGAAGACAGATGATGGAAGGAGAAGATTCTCATAATAATCTCTCCTCTCCACCATTCAGGGTTCAAGAAAGCAGAGCAAAGGAGCAAATAACCCTCATAGGCACTTTGTAAAAGATGGGAAATAAAGGATTGATCAAATCTTTCCACTTCACATGAGAGCTATCCAGATACACCATGAAATGCAGGGTGAAAGAGAAATGGCACCTCTACCACATGCTCATACCTCTGGTCAGCTGGAAGTGGGTCAGTAAGTTGGCTCCTCTGTGCCTTAGCATGCCTTTCAACAGAGACTATGATAACAACAGGATGATGAGGTATCCTGGCTTGTGCTTGTCTGAAAAAAGAACTAAGCAGGCAGCTGCAGTACTTAAATTCAGAGCACAGAGATGAAAGTTTTACAGAAATGGTGATAATTAAGTTTTGTGGAGATTAAAGGATCTTTTGTATGTGCCATGCAATTCAAAGCAAGAGAAACTCTGTAATCGGAAAAAATCCAGGTAAAAAAAATACAGCCCCAGATTTGTGTTAGTGCCATTGCAGTCATCTGAGAGACTTAAGGAATAAGAGACAGATCTGATTTTCTTTATACTAGAGAGAATTTGTGCTGTAACCCCAAAACCTGTCTTTAAAAGGGCCCATCTCTAAGAAAGTAACAGCAGGAAGACACCAGTCCTGCCTCCATTCCAGGGAGAGGAAAACAGTAAATATCTCCCAAGATTTCCCCTGAGGGGAGGCATTTTAAAAAACCTGGAACTGAACCACTCCATCCTCTTGACATTTTTTTCATGGGTATGAGACATCCAGACTGTGCCTGACAGGTTAGGTCAAGGGGGAAAAAACGCAAGAGTCCCTCAGGTCATTTGCTTGAACTCCTGTACCAGGCATAACCTAAGAGGTTAAAATGGGATACAGATTTTTTTTTTTTCCTTTACAGCAAGGTTAATGGTTCATTACTCATTTCACAGAACATCTATGCTGAAAAAGGGATGGATTTCAAAGTATGAATATTTTTAGATATTTTGCCTAAATATGACCTCAGTTAATGGTGTTGAAGTGCAAAGCCCATGTGAATGAGATCTGAAGCTGATCCTGTGAGACTGCACCATCTAGTACTCAACACTTGAGAGATATGTACTGCTCAGAGAAGACATTACTAAGGTCTGTGAGCTGGAAATGTAGGTAGTGGGGAAAATCAACATTTGAGGTGAATGGGTTTATCTTGAAATCAACATAGTTCTTCAAGATAATAGCACCAGTGCCACATCATACAACATGATCTTGTTATGCTTCCAGTGGTGTTGCTCATCTGTGCAATGAGTGAATGTTTGACTCAGTCAGAAGACTTTCTTAAACTGATTTAGGCTGGGATTTAAAATAGGACCCAAAGGAAAAAAAAAAACCTCATGTCCTGTTTGAAGAGCTTTGCTTAAAGGGAAATAAAACCTGTATTTCTCTGTCCCCCTCCTCAGTTCTCACCAAATGGACACCTGGTTTATGCCAACAAATATGTCTTCTGCCAGCATAAAAGTTTTCTAATTTAAGCACTGTTTACACCACTAAATCAATGTTTTATTTTCTTGTCAACATAAGATTAGGAATTCTACAGCCAACTCAAATCTGAAGTGTAGAAAAGATTTGTATTAGATTACTTTAAAATTGTGCTGTTTAGAATGTTTAAATATGCCCAGTTACCACTCAGTCCTCTCCTTTTTACTAATGAAAAAAGAACATGCCAGGCCCATTTTCTCTTCACCCCTTTGCTGAGGTATTTCTCTTCTGGTACTCTAGCATTAGCGTGGGAACAGGGTGTACACACATGAAATAGCCAGTTCTGTGCTAAGTTTTAGAGGCCATCACACTTTGGATCTAGATCACAGCAAAAGTCTCTGTCTTTGAACATGCCAGAGAAACTGTTGGATGAATGGCCACCATGCATTTCATTTTATTTAATTTTTGGCTTTCACCTAACAGATCAGATTTCAAATGTCAGCATTTGATTTTATAAATCATGGCAAGGTATTGATGCTGCTGGTCTTCTCAGTACATCCTGTCATTCTTGATGACATGGATATGGAATGTGGGAGCAGCATCAGCTGCTATGTTTAAACTAGAAATCAGCTGCAAAGGGAAAGTGAGCTAGAAATGATGTGTCCTTTCTGTGCTTCTTTAAGATCTCCCTTGCTGGAGGAATGGTTTTTGCTGCTTTCATATACTGACTGACAGTTAAACCCAAGACTTTAAAGATTTTTAAAGATAAACCCAAGATTTTTTGTGTATATGGGGGAAGTTTTTTCTTGTCTTTGCAGAGTTCCTTTCAGTTTAGCTCTTGAGGGATTTGAAATGTAGGAATTTAAGATGCCTATGCAGCCTTACTCAAATGCCTTGGTGCATATGTTGCATTACAAATTTTAATTGGAATGATTGCATACATTTTACCTTCCACAGTCACCTGCTGCATAGTACTAAATGATCTGAAAAACTGTCATGTGAGAGAAATGTTCTAAAAAAAGGTGATCCCATCTTGATGCAGATGTGCAAACTGGGGCAGGTAAAACACATTTGTCAAATGCCAGTTTTCTTGGGTGGCTGTAGAGAGTTTAGGCTCAGGTGTAGCTATGTCAGGTCTGCCCTACAGAAGTCTGCATTTTGATGCAGTGAACCCCAGCACAGGTGTCTTGAAACGTCCTCTCCAGACAAATGGATGCTCTCAACCTTCATTTCTTTGATCCTTGTTTGTCTATCTCTACAGTGGGAAAAACACCATGCTTTGCTCTAAAGTGTGGTTATAAGAGAAAATCATTAATAAACATGTGTTGTAGGGAATACTCAGAGGCTGCAGCATACAACAGCTCTCCCTCACCACATATGCTCAGAGAAGATTGAGAATACTGTTTAGTAATTAAGGCATGAGCTTGGAAAAAAATAGGGAAAAGTGTTCCTACTCATTGAATATTCACTGTCTACCTTCCATATGAGGCTCTTGAAGAAGGAAGTATATGTGCTTATTTAATTAAAGAGGGAAGGTAAAAATAAGTACATCTAGGCAATATTCATTTTGGGGATCATTAGGTTTGAAGTGCTTTGTGCCCACATGGTGACTGTAATATTTCCTTTTAATGTCATTCTGTTTGTAAACAGATGCTTCTGATCTTTATTAGTGTACATGTATTTTTATGATGATTTAAACTGATATTCTGCAGATTTTAATCAACTTGTCATTTGGGTTATTTTACACCTTGCATAAACACAGTTTTTCTGTTATGGTCAGCTCAGCAGTGTTGTTTGGAATAACCTTTTTCTGAGCACTGCAACCTCTAATTTTTCAAGGTCTTTACGAAGACCTTAGGTAAATTTGGGTGGATTTCACTGGTGAAAAGAAAAAGAACAACCAAAACCAAAGAAATGGACTGAAAAGAAACACAGATGAAAAAAGCTTTTCACAGCTTCTCCTTTATATAAATTCAGTAATTGCTTAATTATAAATATGAGCAATGGAACATCTTCAAAAAGAAACAAGTCACCAGACAGGGGCATGAGAGGACCTGGAGCCCCTCCGAGCCTGGCGGCAGGAGCTGCTCTGGCAGGAGGTAAATGCCTTGTCCTGCAGCAGAGGAGGAGCCACATGGGAACCTTGCCAAAGGTGACCCTGGCAGCAAGCTGGCAGGCTGTCTGCTGAGACAGCAGATGATGGAGTGCCCTTCTCATTGCTGTGACTATAACAGTTATGGGCCACTTGAGTTTCTAGAGGTTATTGCTTCGTTGGGATTTTGGGAGCAGAAATTGGTTTTACTGGAAATGTATGCTGCAGAGAGCAGGGCATAGAGAAGCTTTCTTTTACTTTAAATGTGTGAATACTCCCAGTAGTACTCTTCCTATATTCTTTGGAACAAGTACTGGGAAGGGAAAGGCTGGAAATATATAAGCAATCCTTGATTATTTTTGCAATGAGGGTTGAAAGAGTTTATCTTTAGGACCATGGTTTCTGTGTTGGATTTAAGGGCAATTTACCTAAACTACTTTCTCTGTTTCTTTGAAATGTTTTTGCTGAACTGCTGCTGAGGCAGTACCAAAGCAGAAAGAGAGGACAGTTAATAAACTTGTTTACTGACTCATTTTTTTCTGACTCAAACATACCAAAGTTTGTGCAACCCCTAAGAGCAGAAAAACTCTCTTATCCTCAGTGCAAAAACCTCCAGGTCAGATCTCAGCCTCCACCTTCTGCATGGTAGCCTTTTATAATGTGGCTGTGCCAATGCATCATTTATTTTAAATTTAATCTGTACTAGAGCACAGATTATTGAAGAGACCAAAGTTTCAGGTGAAAAAGTGGTTATCAATAGTACACATTTGTAGGATTAGAAATTCATATTATCTGTTATGGACAGCAATGGGCCGTTTAATTTTTCTTTTCTTCTGGTTCATAGTTACCTGATAGGCTTTGCAGAGGAGTTTTAGACTAGTCTGAAACTCCTGCCTGTTTAACCAAACCAAATCAGTTGATGTCAATGTTAGCAGAAACACACCCAAGGTCAGCTTTCCAAGGCAGAGACTGCAATTACCTTGTGTGCAGAGGTCCCTGACACATGTAAATAATAAGTAACCATCAATGTATAAGTTGGTATGTTTCAGTACAGAGGACCCTGAGCAAGGTCCCGTCGTGCAGCTCAGGTACAGCCAGCAGCTCAGCCCTATGGGAATGGGGCTGTACTTGGGTCAGACATCCTGTTGACAAGCAGGAGTGGCTGTCACAGCCTCAGCATCTTGCTTATGTGGCTCTGCTGCTTCCAGGGCTTCAGCTCCCACCGCCGTGGCACAGAGAGAGAGGGGCAGCTCAGGTATCTCACTGACACAGCATTGACTTATCCAGGTGTCCAAACTATCCATGGCACACCTTTGCTCTGACGTTTTTGGCATTGTCTGAGATGTCCTGTCTGGTGGAGACTTGGAGGGATGGGCACTGTCAGCTCGATGCAAAGTTTGGGTGCTTGGGTGTTCACAGTGCTTGTTCCCATCTATGAAGTGACAGCAGTGTGAGGATTTGTGCTCTGTAGGCTTTTGAAGAGAATCCAATCCCATTCTAATTATTAGTGTTCCCATTAGATGGAACTTAGGGGCATTGTGTCAAATAGACATAATTGATGGGTACTGAAGCTCTTTATATTATCTATAGTGTGTACTTACAGATACGCTTTCAAGGTTGGCTGATGTAAAATTCAGCACACCAGCCGTACCTTCCTTTGCAGGCTGAGGTGCAGATTTTGTTGCCCTTATTTGTTCTCTTTGTTATGATTAGTCAGACACGGAATCATGCAAGAGATGGAGAGTTCTGAAGATATCAAAGTTCTTGTGCATTTTATTTTCTGTCCTGCTTGGAGGAGAAAATAGGTATGGGAAGTTCTTTTGGACATATGCATTTGTCTATCAGGCCCAGAGAAGTTTTGGATGTTCCATCACTGAAAGTGCGCAAGACCAGGTTGGATTGGGCTTTCAGCAGCCTGGTCTAGTGGAGAGTGAGCCTGCTTGTGGCAAGGCACCAGGACTAAATGGTTTTTAAGGTCCCTCCCAACCCAAACCATTCTGTGATTCAATAGTTCTTTGATTTCCTCTGTGCTTTGTACCATAGAAAAATTAGTGGTTTGTATTGCAGGGTCTCAGCAGAGGACATATTTTTTGCACCATTTTGAAGGTCTGTCTCATTTTAGAAGATGTTTTTTAAAAATATTTATTTATTTATTTATTTATTTGTAAGTTCCATTCCTGGAATGACATGCAGGAAAAATTCTATTGCTGCTGACTTCTGCAAGCATTTCACAATCAATCTAATGCTATATAGTGTTTCAGGGCAGTTTTCAGGAGCCATCCTCCAATGGAAAAGTACTATTTGAGGCTCAGGCTGCCAACTAACCATAAAGGTGTACTTGTAAGCTTTCAAGTTCTGAAACCATGTGCTGCTGTCAGGGATAGAGAGATTTTGAGTTCTTAATAGTTCTTTAAGTGCCACGTGAATTTTCTATGGGGCATTCTTTCTCAAGGCAACAAAGGCAGAAAGTTGCAGGGCCTGGGCTTATTTACAATGCACTCAGACTATCCTCAAAGAGGCAGATCCTGGATTTTCTGTACAGACATCCTCTACCAAGTTGTTTTTGTGTTGTAAATTGTCCAATAGACTGATCATGTTTTAGATTAACAAGGCACATGAAAAGAGAGAGAGATAAATTAAGAGATTGGGATTTTGTACATCTTGTGAACAGGGAAGGGGCCTAGCAAAAGTTAAAGGTGTGAGCTTGAAACAGTTAATAGGAGGAAGCAGCATCCTGAGAAGTGGGGAAAGTCTTTTGAGCTCAAGTGGTTTAGGCAGGTTTTTATGGTCCGAACATGATAGAAAGTCTGAGAAAGTCCCAAACTCATTTTGAATATATCCACATCCACACTCTGGGAGCATTTTGAAGGCAGAGATGGTTCTTCACCTAGTTAGTGACATTTCTTAGCTGAGAAGGATGGTGGGGCTAAGGTTGCAAAGTATAAAATTAGGTAAAGGTAGCTCCTAAGATTTTGATTTGAAGAACTTGGCTAAATTAGAGGCATATAAATGAGCTGCAAGAATTATGCAACAAGAGGAAAATGGAAAGACTGTGCCAGTCAGTTGAAAAGAATATTAAATTGCTTGTTTATAGAGAGGATAATAGGTGGCACATTTGTTTAGAGAATAATGTCTCTATTTTCCATTCTGAGGTTGAGAGGTCTCTCTGATTTTGCTATCATTCATTCTGCTGGCATCCTCTTGGAATTATTCCTGTTTATCATTTTTGAAATTGGATTATTCTAAAGGTGAGAGAGTATAAAATGCTATTGGTGCCTTTTTTCCTTAGCAGCGATTCATGGGGTTTTTTTCCTGTAAACTCTGTGATCTTTCTTTCAGTAGACCAGCAGTTCCAGTGCTGTCCTGTTACTTGCAATAATGGAAAATACACTATTTTATTTATCTATTTTTGGTACTGTTTTTACCTCTCTAATTCTAGTTCAGGTAAAATTAGAACAGCTGTTGCTCATTCTACAGCTTGCCTGAAACACACAATACCCAACATCCAGGGAATGCAAGGAGCACATATATTGTATGATAGATTGTAAGTCTGGCCTTGGAGACTGACACTTCGAACAAGAACAATATTTAATTTTTAAATAGTGGTTCTATTATTAAAAACTGCTATCCTTTCTCTACTAATATTACTTGTAGTACATTGGCAGCTTACTCTATTTTATAGAATCATGGAATAGTTTGGGTTGGAAGAGACCTTAAATATCATCTAGTTCCAGCCCCTCTGCCACGGGCAGGGATGCCACCCACTAGATCATGCTGCCTAGGGCCCAATCAAACCTGGCCTTGAATGCCCCCAGGAATGGGGCATCCACAGCTTCTCTAGGCAACCTGTACCTTCTGGTAAAGAGTTTCCTCCTAACAGCTAAACTAAATCTCCCCTCTTTCAGTTTAAAACTGTTCCACCTTGTCCTATCACTATCATCTACTAATGTAAGAGGTCACTCTCCATCTTTTTTTAATAAACTTCCTTCAAGTACTGAAAAGCAGCAATGAGGTCTTCCCAGAGCCTTCTCTTCCCCAGCTCTCTCAGCCCATCCTCACAGGAAAGGTGCTCCAGCACTCTGAGCAGCTTCATGGCCCTCCACTGGACCTACTCCAACAGTTTCACAGCTTTCTTAGCTTTCCAGAAATCCCTTTTAGAGCTTACTAGCTGTCATTAATTTTATTTTGCCCATAAGATCTGAGATGAGTAAAAGGTTACTCTGCTAAATGAAGCATGAACAAATCCAGGGTGCAAACATTATGCAATATTAGTAGAACAGGGTACCAAAGCCAGTACCATGAATCATGTTCTGTTTGTGGTTCATTTATGACCTTTAGTCACAAACGTATGAGGAATCAAATAATATTACTCTGAATGAGTGATAATGATGCTACCCAGCTGTAGGGCATCTTGAATGTTGTTCCTGTGCCCTTTAAACACTGCAGAAGTCTTATTCCTGCCTCTCTTCCTTGCTGCTACATTCCCTCTTGAAACCATTGACCCATGATCCCAATCTCAATTTCTTGATTAGATCATCTTTAAAAATACGTAATTATATCCTTTCTTTGCAAAATAGAGATTAAATAATCTTTGCAGTACAAGGAAAGGGTATTACATAAATAAATGACCTCCCATGCCTCCACCTCTGCCCAAAAAAACCAATATTTAAATAACCATCACTCAGCTCTCTGTAAGAAACTTGGCTGGTCATCCAATTGCTGTAAAAAAAAAAAAAAAAAAAGAGTACATGAGAATGCCTCTACAAAAGAAATTTAAAATGGTAGCAAAATAGCCTAAATGCTTTGTGATCCAGATGAAGAACAGGGGCAAAAATGGGGTTTTGTCAACTCTTTTCATCCGTGACTTGGTGAAACATGGAAAAATAGAAGAAGAAAGGTGTAAGTGAATTGAAGCAGAAAGGAAGGAAAAGAGTAGGGAAGAGCTTCCCTACTTGCAGCAGATCTCTCTCTTGCACACACATTTCTAGTTGTGGCTCTTGTTTTGCAAGAGATCATGGAAAAGACAGATAAGTTGACTGCCTATCTCAATGGCAATCTCAGAAAAACATGAGAAGGGAAATAGAGGAGCCACAGCATGATAGAGGACTATGAACCTCACACAGCTAGGAATGCAATCTTGCACCAGACTGTGAGGAGCTGGGACAACTTTAAGTGTATCAGTCTTACAGAGAAAATGTTTTAATGGACACCAAACAAATGGGGGTTTTGGACTGGTATTCACGTAAAGAAATAGTCCTTAAGAATACAAAAACCACACAGAGAATGACAAGATTCATTAAGTGTAGTTTAAGATACTGTCTGACAGTAATGAATAGTCTGTGGGTGAATGAAGAAAAGTAGATGTGAATGCACACAGAGTCCCTGAGTGCTTTTATGTTGCTCTGCTGTCAGCTGAGCAGTACTGTAAAGGACCTTGCAAAATGGTCTGTATGGAGAGCATCACTGCTGAAACCACATGTCTTAGAAATTAAATTCATCAAGCTTGTTAGAAGTCCTGCCTGTTCTTTGGGTTGGTTATCTGGTCTCAAGTTTGTACAGCTAGCTGTGGATTTTAAGTGCCCTGTAAGATTTGTGTCAGCTTTGATTTTTCCATTTCAGCAATCTAGCTTCCCTAAGCAGTGGCAAATACTCAAAACTCATGGTGATAAGTCTGTGCTATTTTGATCCATTTCTGTTACAAAAAGCAAAAAGCTTTTAACATTTCAGCTCTTGTTTCTTAGGGAGGCTAATCCCTAGCACGCTGATTCTGAATGGACTGGGACAACCACATGTGCTGTGCTTTCCTCACTATTGATTATTCTGTCAATCATAGAATGATTTAGGTTGGAAAGGACCTTAAAGATCATACCGTTCCACCCCTTGTGCCATGGGCAGGGGCACCTTCCATTAGATCAGGTTGCTCAGAGCCCCATCCAGCCTGTGGATGTGGCATCCACAATTTCTCTGGGCAACCTGCTAAATAGATACATATGGGCAAAAGAGCTTCTCCTACTTCTTTTTTTTTCAAGTAAGACACAGGGAAAAAGCCAAGCCCTTGGATTTCTTCAAAACATTCCACAGCTTCTCTGAGCAACCAACCTTGTATGTTATTCTCAGCTGAGACTGAGATGCCAAATAAAAGCACAGATTTGGTTGCTTATTCTGTGCCTTACACATCAGTTTCATCACTGCTGCTTTTAAGTACCTTCTGCTTGTGTGCTGAGTGCTGACAGTGGCTTGTTGGGATGTCTCAAGCTTTCTGTAGTAAAAACTGACTGCAATGGAGTGTTTTGTACTGGACCTTTTCTGGAACTCTCACTGGCTTGTGTACACAAATGCACACACATGCTTCCCCTACGTTCTGTTGGGTTTTGTTAAAGAAAGCAAGTTCAAGGAAAGGTTTGTGCGTTTCTGCATTTATGGGTTTGTGAGTGTCCAGCTCTGAGAGTTTACTCAACAGGTTCTTTGGGGAGCAGTCAGTGTTGTCCCTTATACATCAGAGCTGTCACATATATGATTGCTGAGCAGGTACTGGAAAAGGATCATTGATTTTTGTGAATTGAAAAACGAACAGAGAGAGCAGAGGAAAGCAAGAATATAGTCTAAGGCATTTGGGAGTGGTGGGGGATTGAAACTGATTTCTTCAATCATGACTTTCTGTAAGTGTTCAATCTTTTTTGCTCTTAAAGGCAAGAGTGTCAAAGATCTCAGGGTTTTTTCCAGTTGTTAACAATCTTCCTTAACTTCACTAAGATATGCTTCTGTAATCCACTAGTCTGAACATGAGGCAAGCAGGTAGTGGGTATAAAAATTAGGGTTACAGAAAAGGAGAAAGAACATAAAGTTTCAGGTGTACTGACAAGAACTGAATGGAGAAAAGGGAACTCCTACCTGAGGGAGAGATTGCTTTACTTAGAATCATAGAATCGTTATGGTTGGAAGAGATGTCTAAAATCAGCCAGTCCAGCTGTCCAACCATACTTGCTGTCTGTAGCCTGCAAAGATTTTGTATGAAGGGAACAAAAAAAGGTGTGAGGAGTAGAAGAGCACACTTCTTAGATCAAGAAAAACTATTTCTGTAAAAATACTGTCTTCTGTTTTTTACATAAGTGAGACACATTTATATCTGTGAAGACACTGCTACATACGTATTAAAACTTTGCATTGCAAGAACTACAAGGTTTGAGGACCTATGCATTTTTTCTGGTCTGAACCAGCTCCTTGCCAGATTTTTTTGACTACTATCAGTCATAGAATCACAACAGAGAAGGGTACAGGGACCTGCTATATACAGTTTTAAAGTGAAAACCTTGTTAGTCTGTGAAAACCTAATAAGGAAGTAGCTTGGAAAATTAGTGTGAGGTAGTAAGATATCCACTTCTTTGTCACATCATTGCTATAAAGTACAGCAGCATCCAGGAGAGGTCAATAACAGTCTTCTGAAATTGTGTATTTCAATTGGTCTGGCTCTTTAGAGACAAAATCTATTTTGACATCCTTCCTCTGTGTCAAGCTCTCTTAAGCTGCTCAAAAAAGTGAGTTGTACCTTGTGTTGCCATGACTTTGAAAAAAGTAAAAGAGCACCCCAAGCCTTGCAGCTAGAGAAGTGAGAAGCTGCAGAGCACAGGCACTAGGAACAGAGCTCAGTGTTCCTACAGCAACAAGCTCAATAGCTGTACTTCACAGTTTTAAGTACAGGAAGGCTTTGGAAAGGAAGAAAAAAAGGCATCATAGACAAAAACGTTTGGTTTCCTGTGGATTTAGTGTCATTATTGTTTGCAAGCTATGACTGAAGCTTTCCCCTATCTAGGGCATTTAAAGGTACTGTTTTCACGTGTAGATCCTCTGCTGCCTAATACAAGCAGCTTGCTTTTTGGTTTCCCCACTGTGGGAATCCCAGTGTTTTTTGTCCTCCACCACCCACCAGTTGTTGACCTGGATTTCATATACCATAAGGATCAGTAAGGATTAACAGATGTATACATTTTTGAGGACACAAACAAACATGTAATTTGATGTCTTTATCAGGTTAAAAATACATTTTTTCAATTTTTGAAATGATTTGTGATTATCTTTTGAGGCAAAGGAGGTTGGTAACACTGCTCATTTTATTAAAAAATCTAAATACTATTTATACTATACTAAAAATAGTATATTTACATATCATGAAAGTATATCCAGAATAAAACTCTTTTTTTCCAGTGATTTAAGCTGTCAAATAAAGATGTGCTGATATCTAGCTAAAGAAATATATTAGCATGCAGAAAGCAATGCTGCTTCCTCTGGGAGGTTTTAATCAGGCCTCTTGTAATGATTGAGATGCAATACTCTGAAATGAGAAAAATTATTAACAAAATCAAAAATCTAGAGTGCCTTTCACACAAATATTCATCAGTGTATCTTATGTAATTACATAGTCAATAAATCAACATAGTGTGTAAGTGCTTCAGTCATGGTGTAAATATCTTAATGACTGAAACATCTTCACACATGAATAATTTATACCTGTATGATTCATTTTTCATATCCATGCTTTACTTCAACATGAAAAACTAATTCTTCTCTGTCAGAGAATGTGTGCTTGATTATTGCCTTCTTTCTCTTCCTCGTGCTTCTTTTCCACTGTTAGACACACTCCATTTCTTCTCTTCTGGTTCCTCTAATGCAGTTATCTTATTTATTCATCCTGTCAGCCTTGGTTTGTGTTCCCAGTGCATTTCAACAGGCACCTGGGAAATAACACTCGGGCATAAGCTGCTTGTGCTTATGCAGTTTCCCAAGTAACTGGAAAAAGGACCAGCATCTTGAAAGATTTACACATTCTCAACAGATATTTGCATTCAGTTTCCTCTCCTCAAGGCAACCATTGCAGAAAGAAGTTGTGCAAGTTGGGCTTTGCCATTTTCTGGATCAATATGAGTTAAAACCTTTGTCAAGTTACTAATGACAAACATTGTTTGAGTCTTCTTCCCATATATTTGTAAATGTGAAACTTGTGTGTAGCTCCAGAAACCACTGGAATGTTCAAGATGAAAATAATTGTTTCTCAGTGCAGGAATGGGAATAGGCAGTACTTAAATTCTGCTCTGCTGCACATGCTTAATTGGCTGTTTGCATGGCACTGCATGCATCCTGCCTTACTTGGACCTTTAACCAAGTCATCTAAGACAGGAATTTCATTGTGATAAATTCCTTCTTTAGTTAGTAAGAGAAAGACAGGTAGCTGCTGAGGGCAGTTCATCCAGCTTTAAAGCTACTTAGTGCTTGAAGCTCCAGGCAGAAATGCTACTGGGTGGACTGTTCTTTTGGCTCAGAATTTAAAGATCAGTTCAGGTTTGTAGAGCAGTTTATTTTGTAGTGCCTGTGAAGGTTGAGCCTTTAAAAATTCAACCCTGGTTGTGTACAGAAATTGGTCACTCAGATTTAACGACCACTTTCAAAAATTGCTGAATCTTGCCTTCAAATTCGAACTTAAAAAATTTCAAACTTAACAAAAAAGAAACCCAACAGGAATCTAAAAATTATTTCAAGTTGTGGGGGGGAAAGGAGTTCTATAATAATTCACTGACACTTTTCTGGTCTTGTATGTTACTCAATCCAACTTTTTTTCACTCCATTTCTATATGCAGTTTACCTACATTATGCTTTAATGAGGAAGAGCACCTTCACTGAGTGTTCATCACTCTCTCATTCAGTTTCTTGTATTATTATATAGATTGTTAGTTTTGTATGCTAATACAGTTTTACTGTCTCTTCTGTGCCAGTATTACATTTTTGACTAATTTTTTAGATTTAAGACTGAGTGGGGTATCTTATATCTGTCCTCCCCCCCATACTTGGAAGCCCAGCTGTAGTTCTTACACAGCTTCAATCTTAGTGTCTTCTGACACACATCACAATTGAATGTTGTCTTTGTATCCTCACAGCTGGTTCCAGTATATTGTGGATATCAATCTCTACTGTTTGCTGGCAGGACATTTGGTCCAGCCAAATATCAATTTAACTTTGATCCAGCATAAGTCTTCATTTATTCAGTTTTTTCTTATTCTGATTGTAAGCACCTCCAAAGGCTTCTGATAGCACTTTGTTTGTCTCAATCTTTTTATATCCTTAAAGGACATCTTCTCTTACTGTATCTTACTGCACTGGGTTATTGATCAATGGGTATTGGTTAGTAGGAGTTCTCAGCCAGTCTCCAGAAATACTTCACCCTGATCACTGCCTGCTTTGTTCTGGCATTTAGGAAGAAGCCTGCTGTCTTTTTGCTTTGTTGTGTCCAGCACTTGTTCTCTGGGGTAGTTTCTCACCATGGTCATTGATCATGACTGTTACTCTAACTTACTTTTCTGCTTTCTGTATTCAGTGTTGATCATTTACTATCTATGTCCTGTTGTATTTTATCCAGTGGCAGGATGTTAAAAGAATCTTTTGAACCTCCTCATGTATTTTGCTTTAATTTCTACTACTTCTAGGTGTCACACCTCCTGCACTTTCACCATTTTGTCCTTTCTTTTGTGAAGGATTTCTTGTAGACCTTTTCTTTATCTTCTTCATTTGATTATTACAGCTGCTATCTACAGACCTTAATCTTCTTTTGTGAAAATTAATTTTGCTTCCTTCTCTAACCTATTCACTTATTCATTTTTTTCAGATAATTTTTGACTTTTTAAATTAATTCTGTTTTTTCAGCATGTCTGTTTAAATTCCAGGTAATGTTTATCTTCAGTTGTTCAAGAGACTGATTCACTAACACATCCTGTTTCCCTCATCTGGTCCATCTCTGATTCTGACACACTCTGAAACTCTCGGACGTCCTAGATTCACAAATTTCCTCTTCCTTTTGTCGTTTTCAATATCAAGATCTGATTATTGATGCCTTAAATGATGCTATTCCAGTATTTCTTGAAGTGGCATGTTATCTGGTCAGAGAAATAGAGTAGCCATGGAGATTTTATGTGGGGAAAACATGAAAATGGCATAAATACCACATTGGTATAATACTGATCTTTTGTTGTCTAATTTTAACAGATTCAGTAGCAACAGCTTCTGGGCCACTGCTAGTTGAAGTTGCCAAAACTCCTGGTGCTGCTCTTGGGGTTGCACTAACTACCTCGATGTGCTGCAACAAACAGGTCATTGTCATAGACAAAATCAAATCTGCAAGTATTGCAGACAGGTGAGTGTGACAGAGGACTGACACTGCAGGTCCATGCATCCATTTTACTTCTTTTTCTCTTTGGTCTGGTTTTAAAGGAACCCTTCCCTTTTTTGAGAAATCAACTGAACCAGGTTCTCTCAAGGTTGCATGTCTTAAAATTAGCACTTTGTCAGATGGCTGTTCCAGACTGCCGAGTCAAAGACTTCCATCTACTTTATCTCATCCATGTAGCATTTGGTGACACAAGCCACCCTCCTTGTAATACGTGATTGGCTGCTTGAACTGTGCAACACGGGAGTTTAGAGGTCTGCTCTGGCTGTTAAATGTAACACTGTGGCAGAGATCAGTATTTAAAAAAAAGTAATACAACCCACTGGAATTCTGAAGTAAGCCCACCATATGGAACAGCTGTCAAGGGAAGTAAATTTTGAGGCTTTGCAACCTTGAAGTGTTCTTTTAGAATATATCACTCATTCTTGTGGCACAGTGAAATGGAACTCCTTATGTCTGGATTCTTTTACTGATAGTTTAGAATACAAGTGAGGTATAAGGAAGACTGGCTTCTGTATTTCTAAGTTGTTTTGCTGTAATATTTCCACTTCATTTAAACCTTTAAATAAAACCATTTAAACCATTAAAATTATAGCTAGATATTTTTCCCTAGTGGAACCTCTGCAACAGAGTTGTTGCAGATCTTTTCTGGTGTGTGTGTGTGTGTGTGTGTGTGCGTTTATACATATACAATATGTTTTTATATTCATATCTCTATCTAAAATTTTTTAAAATATTGCGTTTCAGCAGCAAATTCCTCCTGCATGTCCCCAGTCACCCTACCTTGTAACTCCTCTTTGGCAACGGTGCTTTTGGTAGCACCCACTTGTAGCAGTGAGTCTACAGCTCCTCTGTGGGCTTTTCCCTACAGTAGAAACTTTGAGAGTGACGACCATTGATCCAGGGGTGTTCTCCAGTTCAATGGTGCAGGATGCTTTAATTTTCTCCCTCTGTTTTTTCCCATTTCGCAGGGGGTAACCAATTAAAGGAGCTGTCCACTTGACTGGTACGTCGGGATGCTGACTGCTGTGTTTGCATTTCTCAACTCATCCAGTAGCCAGTCTCTTGAGTGCAGCGAAATTTAGCTGATAGCCCCCTCCCCACCCCACTCCTAGAGTCACCATGCTAGCCCTGGTTTCATTATTTGTTTGACTACTGCATAATTTCATCATCATTTACAGCTTTTGTACTAATAAATGTTTGAATTATAACTCAAAAAATGATGAACTGGGTGCTTGTGTGAGGGGTATGTGACCAAGTTATTTGAGTCTCCTTAAGCTCTTCTCATTTTATCCTGCTGCCATTCACACATATTTTTAGAGTCAGCTACCCCATTGCAGTTCTGTGAGTGATGTCTTGGCATATACTGTATTAACGGAATTGTTTTTAAGGTTTGTACTAATAGAGATAAAGTCTGACCAGTGGCAGTGCCTACAAAACACAAATGTCTCTCAAAAAAAAGAACATGTTCATAGTTGTCATGACCAGTTTGAAGGCAGAAAAACTCATTGTGCAAGCAAATAGCATACCTGATCATACCAAGTTTTTCCCCTTTCATATAGATGTGGTGCATTACATGTAGGAGACCATATTCTGTCCATTGATGGCACCAGCATGGAGTACTGCACGCTGGCGGAAGCAACGCAGTTTTTGGCTAATGCAGCGGATAATGTCAAACTGGAGATCCTTCCCCACCACCAGACACGGCTGGCACTGAAAGGCCCGGAGCACGGTAAGAGGATCTGTAGCACCAAATGCCTCTTTCTCTTCCTTTCTCTCTTGTGCTTTGCCTGCCCATGCTGAATGGTCAAAGCTGTCACTGCAGTTACGTCTCTAAATGTTGTTTCAGCTCCCCTCGTTATGCTTCTGCAGTTTCTGAGCAGCTCTGTGTTTTCTTGGTCTTAATCAACCCTCTGAGATTCCTATGGCCAGAGAGGGAAACGTTTTGCTAAGAAATACCTCTACAAACTTGCAAATGTACATAAAGACACCTGTTGACTCTACTGTTCCAATTGTTGGGGGTGCTACGAGATACTTCTGTAAATTAATCTCTTCATTGATTCTTAAATTTAGAGTGGGGAAGTAGTACCACAGCCAACTTATTTTCAGCTTATTGATTTGATAGTTATGGTCAATTAATAACACCTGTTCTCCCCTAAAATACATAAACCCCTCCTGTATTTTCTCTTGCTAATGGCATCATTATTTATTGCTGTCATCTTTTAAAGTGCTTCTGAGATTGCTTCACGGGTTCACTGTCAGTGCTTATGAAAACTGTTTGGAAACAGTTCCCTAGATTGCAGACCTTTTCACTGTGATCCTTATTTCATATCAATATGCTTGGATAGAATGGCTTTCCGTTCTCAAATCAAATGTTTGTAAAATGTCTTAGTATTTGAAGATGGAGGGCTGCCTGTCTTGTCTTCTAATTGTGAGAAGGTGGCTAATTCACATTAATCCTTAAATTCAGTCTAAAACAGCACATGTTGATAGACATCAAAACAGTAACAAGGGTTATCAAATACACAGAGAACAGGTACATGTGTTGCAGCATGAGCCAGTGGTGTAATTTTTCTGAGCCTGTGGTACTGTGCTTCTGCCTCCTCTAGACCAAGACAAGATTTCTGAGGTCTTGAAATGTCAGTGATGGTAAATGTTCTGGGACATCCATGCAACATCCAGGTAGTCCCTTGATAGGTGGTGTTCTGGACAGTTTCTCAGAGTAGGGAATACTGAACTAGTGACAGGGGAGACATTAGTTTCTCCTAAACCAAGGTGAAGAAAAAGTAACCTTTGCAATTACATGTTCCCCTGTACTCAGCTCTTTCCCTTTTCTACTTAAGCTGCTTAGAGCCACAATGAGCAGAAGGTGATACTGCACAAGCAGAATGAGATGGAGCCCAAATTGGTGCTGTATTTCCATTCCTTTCAGTGATGACAGTACATTGCAAACAGATCTCTCTTTTTTTTGAAGCAAAGATGTCATGCAATTAATTTCTGGATGGCTAAAGAATTTTGAAGACTGGGGTTTTTTTGGGAAGACAAATACTGGGGCACATTATTTGTGTAGATGATTTGTTAACAAACATTTATAACAGATTGATGCTGTTAATGTCCTAGTAACCAATGTAGATGCTTAGAAAAAGAAATGCTCTTGCTATGCCAGAGTTAAGAATTGTCTGTGACAAAATCATATCAAGGTGATCTGCAAAAGATGATATATAAGAGCATCTTTTGGGGGAAAGTATCCCTAAAGTAATAAAGTTGCTTTCTTCAGTAAGGCAGAATGACTAGGATGTTTACAGACCATTCCAGCCCCTCACCAGGTGGTGCTGCCACAATATCATGACCAATTCAAGATATAACAAGCTTTATGGAAGCAAGTTCCCTCTTAGAAACAACCTTTTATCAGGTGTGGTGTGACCTAGAGGCTGCAGAGAGTGAAAATCTCCCTTGCTATGTCTGGAATAAGCTGAGTCATTAGGGCTATATCTGCTGAGCTCAGTTATTGGTTTTGTGGGACTATGTTAGGAATTTAAAACAAGCAGGAAAGTCAGTATATAAAACAAACTGAAATTTTAGCCCTAAAATACAGTGAAGAGTTCTATAAAAGATAGGATTCTTTTTCTTTTTTTTTTTCCTTTATACTATGCTGCTGACATTCATTTCTCTTGCTGCCCCATTAGTTTTATGTTTACTATACACAACCCTGTACTGGAAAAGCTGAAATTACCACTAAATTACTATGGTTACACACAAAAGGATTTTCTTATACAGAACTTTTGTTGAATTGGGACTATCCTTCTACAAGCTGAGCAAACTGAATTTGTGTACTTTCCCACTTTGTAGGACATTTTTATCTCTACTCTCGGCATGAAAATAAAACATTAAGAAAAAATCTCAAGGACTGCCAGATAATTTCCTGCTGGAAGCAGTCTTTTTAATTAAACAAGGCTCACAGCAGCTTGAAAATAATGAAAATCCACCTGGCCACATTGTTCTTATCAGATTTTAATTTTTTCTCTGTAGTTAAAGTTAAAAAATCTCGCTGTCTGTGCATGTAACTGAAGAGACGGTTTCATCTGAGAAGACATGCTGAGTCTCTAAGACACATAAGGCCATATCAGGCTGCTTCTGGTGTTTCTGGGACTTTTCTGGCTAACAAGCAATTTTCCAAAGTCCCTGAGGGTGGTGGTGCCAGTGGGTGAGGAACTCCAGGGGCACAGACACAGCCAGGTGCTGACTTTGCACCCCTCCCTTACTTTTGATATCTGATACTGGGGCAAAAACATAATTCTTTTTATTCAAGTAAATGCCAGGGCACAGTGTTCTCATGGAGGGATGCAACTCCAGGGCAATCTGACTGAAGACACAGGGCCAGGTCAGGCAGCTCCAGGGCCTGCAGGGTCTCCACCACTCCACCAGGCTGCAGGGACATGGTGAGCCCCTGTGCTCCCCTTTCCCTGTCCCTTCCCTGGTGTGCACTCCATAGATCCACCCTGTAGAGACAGGCATCACTCTTGGGTCAGAAGGGGTAGCACAGTCAGGCAATTAGCACATCAGTGCTCATGTAATACAAAGTGAAACCAAAGGACAGCTTTCTTTCTGCCAGGGCACAGGGCTTGCTGTAGTGGCTGCCCTTTTCCCCCCTAATTTTGTTTCATGGAATGAGATACAAACACAAGGTGTAGGTCCAACCTAAATGCTCAAGGTTTTGGGGTCCTGTTAAAGGCTAGCATGGGGACAGACAAGTCTGCAGCCATTATAGGTATAGCAGGTAGCAGAGGGACACAGGTAATGCAGCTCATGGAAAAAAGACAGCAAACTCTGTTTTATAGAAGCAGATTTAGAAACAGGCTTAGATTAAATACTAGGAAGAAATTCTTCACTGCGAGGGTGGTGAGGCACTGGGACAGGTTGCCCAGAGAAGTTGCCTCATCTCTGGAAGTGTTAAAAGCCAGGTTGGATGGGGCCCTGAGCCAGCTGGTCTAGTGAAAGGTGTCCCTTCCCATGGTAGCAGAGTTCGAACAAGATGGCCTTTAAGGTCCCTCCAAACCCAATTTAATGATTCTGTAGTATGGGCGAACCCCTTGGTGTATTAAAAAAAAAACCTCAGTTAATACTTCCCAGTTTGAACCGTGCCTTTATGGTTCAGCAAGGATACAGACATGCTGAATTTAATGATTAATATACTGTATTTAATCAAGGGAGATTTCAGTCCCTTTCCTTTAAGATTTGACAACTGAAATGCTTCCCATTCTCTTAGTAAATACCTGTCTTCACTTGTGGCACATAGAACCCGCAATTAAATAATCAAATATCTTCTCAAATTTCATCCAGTGAAGGATCATTTTAAAGTTTTGAAGATCAAGTAAAAAAAAAAATAACCAAAAACACAAAACAAAAATACAAAATTGCAAATCCAGCTAATCAATAAGACCTCTTTTCTTTATTAACCAGGTTTCAGGATAAAGTTTTCCTGCTGCTGGCATTGGGAAGTCATTTTCTGCACAGAATAGCATAATGCCAGCAGTAGATTGTGGCAAAATTAAAATGTCAATACAGTAAATTTAAATGGCAGGGAGGCATCTCCATTCTAGGCAGTGCCATGTAAAGTATCTGGTTGGTCTTTTTAAAATAGATTAATGCAAGCAGAGAGTTATTAACCTTCAATTAGTGGTCATATGTAGTATCTTAGTATTTTCTGAGAAAGTTTGCAATCTTAGCCCCTAAGCCAGAAGGAGACTAAAAATTGATTCAGTAATCATAATTTTTTAAACAAATACAAAAAAAAGCAGAAAAACTCAATCAGAAACATTTTTTCTGAGAAAAAGTAATATTTCTGCTCCTCAAGTTAGACTCCCCTGATAAGACAACAAGACCAGGTTATTTCTTACTTTATTTTATTTTATTTTATTTTCAATTTGTTTTCTTACTTTCACTTCTGATTTGTGGGTTTTTTTGGTTTTGTTTGTGCAATTCAGTTACTTTTACCTCTTCTCTGGTCCTTTTGTTTTCTGATTCTCCATCATCCCTTCATGCGGGCAGTGAAGGCTGAAAGAAGCAACAGGCAACTTACCTGGGATTGGTGTGCCAACAGCCACAGCAGCCTCCTCACCTACCACCATTATAACATCTACCACCCTGACCATTGCAGGATGCCAGCCTTGAAATTCCAGAAAACGCCTCCTCAAAAAAGCCTTTGTAATGTTCCACAGCTCTTCCTGCTGACATACTCACTTCTCCTCTTCTTCTTTCTCCTCCTCCCTCTTCCTCCTTCTCCCTCCCTTCTTCTTTCACTCATACTTTTCCCATTTCAGGCTCTAAAACCTTTTCAGTTTTACAGATGCTACATTTTTCATAGCCATGCCAAGGTTATTTCTGACATTTTACACCTTTTCCTCTCTGTAACAAAGCAGCCGTTGTAGACAGGAAAAGGCTTGAAAATTCTGAATGAATCAGCTCTTCTTCTATGTATGAGTAGACCATTGGATTGGAAAAGTGTATATAAAGCATGATTTTTGAATGCAAAGCATTACTTGCAAATCTTTGTCAGAAATTACCTACTACAAAAAGGCATTTCTAAAATCAGTGTATCTAGATATATTGATTTGCATTAGTTTGGGGATATGTGTTTAAAAATTTAATTTAACATGTTTTGCTTAAAGTAAGTTGTATACTATGAATACACCTTTTGTGTCTACATTATCTTTGTTAGCTTCCAGCAAGTGTTGTCATGAAATGCTGGCTTTACTTTTTCCTAGGGTCCCCTGTGTGGTTTAATGTCTTTGTTATTGGAAATGCACAAACCATTCCTGTGCATCATACACAGCCTATCCACAAAATGTTTGATTCATTGATGAGTTACAGGCATGTGCTGCTCTCTTCTGTGAAGACTGAGTGCTGTATGCCAAGTGTTTGATTTCTTACAGCAGCTCTGGTGTCTTCATCCTTCTCTCCTACCTCCATGAGTGCATACAGCCTGAGTTCCCTGAACATGGGGACCTTACCTCGCAGCCTCTACTCCACCAGCCCACGTGGGACAATGATGAGGCGGAGGATGAAAAAGAAGGACTTCAAAAGCTCCTGTAGGTGGTAACTGCATTTGCTCAAAAATGTGCAGTGAATGAATGGGTGGAGGAGGGGGAAGATGCAGAAAAAGAAGTTGCACAGTAGCTTAATACACATACATTCTAGACAGAAAAGAGTTTCTGGTAGATGTAGGGAAGCATAAGGGTAAAAATATTTGTCCAGTGCTAAAATGAGATGAGTAGATGCTATGCAGCATAGCTATCTCATCTGAAATGTATAAAGGAATGTTTTCTTCAGACAGTGCTGGAGGAGTTTGTTATACAAATACTGAAGTGATTTTCAAATTCCTTTTTTAACTCTTCCAGTGTCCATTAGGGAATAGAATTCATAGCTGAATGGTCAAAAGTATATTGCTGGTAAGCTCAACCAGCTGTCACGTTAGGGAAGGCAGAGCTTGCCACTGCACCTCCTAGGTAGTTCTAATGTTTACATCTACACCATGTAGATAAGTGTACAGTTATTTTGGTGAGGGAGAGCAACAAGTTACAGTGAAAACTAAATAGCCTCATCTGACCACTCTCTGGGATTCAAAGCATGGATTGCCTGTGAGTCAGTCATTGCCCAAGCCAGAGCAGATCTATTCAGGCTGTTCCATTTTGCATACTGCTAAGCATTCACTGGGCTGGGAAGAGTGTGGCTGTGGCAGTGCATTTTTTCCCAGACTCCATGCGAGTGCCACTTCTCTTTTGGCTTGTCTATCTTTGTGTGATCCACAGCAGCTCAGTTCCTCCAGAGCAGGGAGGTGAGAACTGCTCTCTAAATCACTTGCTCTAGATAACAATGCTAGAAGTCCCCTCTGCAAGAACTGAGCTGCTGCACATTACAGCACTGTTGCTGTGTTTTAAAGATTCCCCATGGTCATAGTAAAACCAGAGCTAACCAGCAGCTTCCAAGGCCAGTCACTATGGAATTGTGAGAATACATTAAAGAGGAACTGAGGTTTTGCTCTCTTCCAGTTTTTGTTGCTTGCTTGCTTGTTCTTATTTCTCTGTAAAGCACATGTTTTTGCATAACATTTGCCTGTAAGTGCATTTTTTGTTTTTAATCCGATCAGCCATTTTTCACAGTTCATCTATTGACATGTTAGCTTCTAATGCATTCTTCTGGGTCACAGGGGGATACTGTGTCTGTCATGCTATGGTATCAGTAGAGGTCCAGCTCTTACATGTTCTCCTCTGCACATGAGAAACAGTAGTAGTGTTACACTAGTAGTAATTTATTTAAATAGTAAAATCAATGCAAAAAATCATTCATCAATTGTGCTATATTTTAGCTGTTCAACAAAGGATGAAATCCTCAAAGCTAATCCTGTTATGGATCTTGGACACAGCTGTAACTTGCGTTGTTAAATTTTTCAGATGTTTTTCCTTCAAGGAAGCCTTGTCCATGTTATCTTGCAAAGACTCAAAACAAGGCCAGTGAAGTGGCATTTCAGTGGAACAGTCACATAAGTACTGCAACCCACCTAAAAGATTTTTCAAGCCAGAAGGCCCTGGGGATGACAAGCTGCTATGAATAAACAAATCTCTAGATAGGAGAAGTTAGGATGAGGCTTAGTTGTGCAGTAGTTTATTACTCATTTGCATTGTGAGGTCTTAATATAGAGCATTACAAAATCTGTGAAACTGGCCCCATCACTGAGTGGTCAGTGCCTCATTACAACCTGTGACTACATCAACAACCCTGAACTGGAGCTGGCTTTGAAGGAATTGGCTGGCCAGCCAGACTAGTTTGCTCCCTTTGTGAGTTTGCTTATCAGCCCATGCAGAGTTCCTTACTCAGTTAATAGAATTAAACCCATACTTGTGACAGCAGTAACAGCCAGCTTAAGAGACCCACACTGCTCTGAATGTCCTGCAATGGACCAGGATAGAGACTGTCTGGTCCTGTACCTTTCCACTGTCCATCGAGAGGACTTGGAAAACCTATCCCTTTGTGGGAGACTCATGAGAACCAGGTAGACTGACTGCTGTGCTTTTCATGGAAAGGAGTAGCACAGTCTTAATTTTAGTGGGATTTTCTTTCTTTAATCCAATTGGATCATTTGAGAGTTTTATTAAGGTAAATTTTAATAAATCTTTTAGAATGTTACTTGGGAATAAAAATATGTAGGTTACTATAAAGTTTACATTGCCAATTATTTAAAAATACTTGCACAACATAATGTGATTATGGCATAATTCATGAAGATTAAGTGTGATTGCACGAGGGGTACAAGACTTTTATGATCATGATTTAACAATCATTGCATTAGTTATGCAGTTCTTTATAAATATGTGGCTGTAAAAATTGAGGGCATGCCCTGCTGCCTCAAGCTTTTTTTATGCCACTTGTTTTCAGGTTTTGTTCTTCCTCTGCTTTTATTTGTTTGTTTGTTTGTTTAAGGTGTGGGATTCGTTGTGGAAACACTTCGATTATTATTTTGTTAAAGTTTAAATCCTGAAGTATTTTGTAATAGGTCCCTGTTAGTGGTTGGAAGTGAAACATAATTTATACCAATTTACATTACTAGGGTGGCATATCTGGTAGAAATTGAAGAGGTTTTAGACATGCATGGGTGCTCTTTTCTCAGCAGCTATCAAGGAGGAATTGCGAACATTTATCAATTTCTTGTGGGTCAGAGTGGGAGCCTGGATGCATAATAATCCATAGTACACCTTGGAGCACATCTTGTTCTGCTTCTTGTATAACTGCAGGCATAAAAGTAACAAGTACATAATCTTCAAATTCACAATCATTATTTGCATAACTGCAGAGCATATAGCAAAGCAGCCCCCAGGAATGTTGCTAAGAGTTAGATGAGAACTAGACAAGTATGCTGGAATGTACCCCTAGCAATAGCAACCAGTGTTCACTGGAACTACAAACACATCCATGTCCCCTTTCAAAATCAACAGCGCTGCTTCCTGGCCTGTAAACATTCTAATTTTTACATAGTCAGTGTTTCTTGCTACAGTTACTGATGAGTTACAAACCCCAACATGCTCTAAGTCATGGGTTTGGATACCTGTGACATTTTACATTTTGGGTACCTGTGACATTTAGAGTCTTAGGAGATAGCTATTGTTACATGATTAGGAAGGGATAATTTTCATCTCTGAGAGGGTTTTTTGTTCCTGCTTCTCTTTCCTTTTCTTTCAGAGTGGAAGGAGTTCCTAATTGTTGTACTTAAGTGTCAACATCATCAAAATGTTTATCAGAGTGAGTTTTAAATCCCACAGATAGTAACTTAATTTCCCAATGTGAATTATAACTTTTACTATCCTGAAAGTTGAAATAAATTTTATGAGACATTTAGGTTCCTGGTAGGACATTATAAAAAGAGTAAGAAGGTTACAAAGTCAACTAGCTACCTGCTGCATGGAGGGAATAGAGACATAAGTGATGGGAAATAGAGATGACATTCGTTCACAAGTAATTGTTATATGACCTTTAAGCAAGGGAAAATTGAACTTTTCTGAGATTGGATGCCCTAAATTAAGATGTTTCTAGAAGGTGTCTTAGGTATTATATGAATTTATTTGGTTTCATTATATTTTAGCCATCACGGCAATGAGGGCTGGAGAAACGTGTTTCTCACGTGCAGTAAATGCTAAAGCTGTTGGAAGTTTCTAAGAACAGATTTTTAGTATTTGCATTTGTGTATAAGCATTTCTTATTGAGTGCAGATAAAAGAAACAGTAAGAAGAAAGCTATTGAGTATCTGAAATAATGCACAATTCTTACAAAGGAAACTTAAAGCAAGATATGAGGAAGAATTCACAGTAATTTGTAAGAGATGGTTTTAGAGTGGGAAGGAGCTTTGCTGGGAGAAAACAGAAACTTGTGAGGTTTTTGGCAAGTGAAAATTTTGCAGAGAACTATCATTGCCAACTGTGCCACATCAATCAGATTTATGCTAACTGATATAGAAAAAAGTCTAATGCTTGCAACCCCATAGTGTGGGAAAATACTTATACAAAACCTCTGACATCTTTTTACAGTTGTGCTATTTTTATCTATAATGTCAAAATTTTTTTCCCACATCTAAGAGAAAAAAAAATGCAGAGGTAAACTATCCCTCAAATAAACCATGAAATTTTACCTAATTCTTAACAGCTGCTGCTGGCAGAAAAATGTTTTGAAGGAAATTAGAGGTGTAGAGGTAATGACATAGATTGATAACACAAAACCATTCCAAATCCTTGGCATTGGAGGGATTATCATTACTGAACAGGAATTGAAAAACTCCAGCTTTCTGTGTATGACTTAATGAAAGGCAATAGTTTGTTGCTGGGGGAATTCAAACCATAGTGCAATAGACGTTTAGACAGAGATCAGGGAGGCAAAGGTGCAAAAGTGTCCTCCTTACACAGGTGATTGTGTTGAATCTCAGTGTTGTTTTTGTCTTGATTTGTTCTGTACTGCAGCCTTTCAGAAAAAGTGTGAATAAAGCAGGGCAACAGAAGTAGCTGCCTGATTTTCTCATAGAAGGGTCTCCCAGTGGCTTTGAGAGACCTCACAGAACTTTTTTTCTCACAATCCCTTGAGATATACTGGTTTCCAAAACAGAGTGGTTTGTTCAACTTCTTTACATTACCCAGTTAGCCTGACAAATTGCTGACTTAGAGTAAACATGTACGAGAAGAAGGCATCCTTACTTTTTGCAAGCAAGCTTGATCCGTGTGCTTTGTTGCTAACAACAATGAATTGCTGTGACATGTTCAAAAGAGGAATCTGCCTGAATAACAGCTGGGCTTGTGCCTCCAGTTGCCTTAGTTCCTGTTGAGGTTCTGCTTCTCCATGCCTCCAACCTAATGCAAACAGAATTCAAGGATGTCCTGAGATTTTTGCAGTGGGGATATCAAACACTTTTATTTTATTCAGAACAAGAGCTATCTTTTTGCATTCCAGCATACAACCAGATTTTTTTTTTATTATATTATATGCCATAACTGTTTATACACAATTTATAAACTCTAGCCTAAATTGACTTTTAAAGAGACGCTTCATTGACTAGATTTATTGTAAAGATCAGTTTTCTCAAAAAGCAATGGAACTTCTGCTGTATATGAATGTCTTTCCTCCTGGTCTGCTCTGTTTTATAGTGTCTTTAGCCTCTAGCACCGTTGGTTTGGCTGGGCAGGTCGTCCACACAGAAACCACAGAAGTGGTGCTGACAGCTGACCCCATAGTGGGGTTTGGGATACAGCTCCAGGGTAGCGTGTTTGCTACCGAGACCTTGTCCTCTCCTCCTCTCATTTCCTACATCGAGGCTGACAGTCCGGCGGAAAGGTGAGGCTCCGTCATCGCCTGCTGGCGCGTCCGGGCAGCGTTCCTCGCGTGCCTGGGGCTCGGTGCTGGCTTTCCCTTTGTGGCAAACTGCAGGGCCTTGCTCAGTGGAGTGGGGCAGGTCATACACTTTCTGTTCTGACAAGGGTGTTTCAAGCACTTGATCAGCTATAAAAGAATGACATGCACCAGCGTTCTGACCATACAGAAGGAGACTGGAGGAGTTATATTCATACAAAACAAAAAAAAAAAAATCAGAAAAATCAGTGAAGTCAAAGTTTTGGTACAGAATCAAATCTTAGGGAGTACCAGAATTTTGACTTACTTATTACTTCAATTACATTTTTTGCTTATATATGTATTTAATCATGTCATGAGAATGATAGCAGTTGCACAGACAAGCACCAGCTGCCATTTCACCTGCAGCCCAGGGTCAGAGTCACAGATGATGTCCATGGGTGGGGTGGAAGCATGAAGACCCCTCTTCCTGGGTCCCAGCACCTAGAGGGCACGTCCCATACTGGGAGTGCTAGATAGTGTAGTGGTGCCTACGTAGCTTGTTGAGCTGCTATGCCACAATTATCCTTCAAGGTCTGGTTGAAGGTGTTTGATCAGGTGGGTCATATCAGAAGCTGCATGGCCAGCCAAGCCAGGGCAGTGATCATGTCCCTGTGCTTGGCACTGATGAGGCCACACCTCAGGTGCTGTGTTCAGATCTGGGCCCCTCCGTATATGAAAGACATTGAGGTGCTGGGGTGTGCCCAGAGAAAGGCAATGGAGCTGGTGAAGGGGAACAACTCTAACAAGGAGCAGCTGAGGGAGCTGGGGTTGTTTAATCTGGAGGAAAGGAGGCTTGAGAGGAACCTTATAGCTCCCCCCAACTACCTGAAAACAGGATGTAGCCAGGTGGGGATTGGTCCTTTCCCACAGATTAACATGCAACAGGACAAGAGGAAATGGCCTCCCTCAGTGCCAGGGGAGGTTTAGATTGAATATTAGGAAACATTTCTTCACTGAAAAATGTTGTCAAGGACTGAAACAGACTGCCCAGGGAAGTAGTTCAGACTCAATTCCTGGGGGTATTTAAAAGACATGTAAATATGGCAATTCCTCACAGAAAGGGTGGACTTGTCAGTGCCAAGTTAATGGTAGGGCTCAGTGATCTTAAATCATCTTCCCAACCTAAATGATTCTGTGATTCTGTGATACTGCTGGTTCTGGTAACATGCACATCTGATGATTGTTTTGTATTGTTTTGTACCAAGGTGTGGGGTGCTGCAAATAGGAGACAGAATAGTGTCAATAAACGGTATCCCAACAGAAGACAGCACGTTTGATGAGGCCAATCAACTGCTCAGAGACTCCTCTATCACCAACAAGGTCACTTTGGAAATAGAATTTGATGTTGCAGGTATGAATGTCCTGTTATTCTGTCTTGCAAGAAAAATGAAGGAATAAATCCCAAGTACAAGTGTTAGGCATCTGAGGTAGAGGTTTTCTTCTCACATCTACACCATTCAGTTTTCAAGTGACTTATTTGAAACGTGGTTTCTTGTACAGCTTTCTCATTCCACACAGCCCTACAGTCTACTTCTGAAAGCAAATAGAAATGTCCAGTCCTGTAGTAAGATCTGGTGACTGTCTCTCCTCTGAGTTATTTCCAGAAATTTTTCTGGCCTGAGATAGAAATGTTCTGCTAAAATGAGACAAATCCTCATCAGGCCAAATAATGAAATGTTTTGCAAGACAGAAAAGTATTAAAAAGGGTGGATAAACAAAAAAAATCTTGAGGTGTCTCACTTACAGTACTTCTAAATAAAATAATAGAAAATGAATTCATAAAGACCAGAAGAATAATGTTTAATTTTTCTGGGGAGTAGTATTACTAATGGCATTTCTTTATTCTGTAATGTGTTCAAGCATACAGAATATACCCTTGAAATCATAAACTGTGTATATCAAGTACACATTAATGTGTGTGCACCACTGGATACATTTTCTTCCCACTAGATGTTAAACCCATGGCAGTTACCTTAGTGGACAATTAAAAATAAGTGTTAGTCCTGCAACAACAAAGGTCAGAAATCCTTACAACTCAATCTCCTGTTCTTTTAATTAAAAGCTGTCTGCCAGCAGCAAAATTTTCCTGTGTGCTCACAGAACTTGCATATGAGCTAAAAACCTGCAGTCTCAGCTAGCTGGCTGCTGGCCCATGCAATCTCCACAAATTCAGCTAAACCTTAAAAAAAATTGAGTTGCCGTGAAATTACCAGTAGAGTTATAAATCATACCTCCTTCATTTTACCACCTGTGTTTCATCCCTGCCTTGTGACTCTGATGTGATTTCATCAACTTACATGTGTAGTTCCATGCTTGTGGAGTTGCTGTGCCTTATACATTATCTAACATTTTAAATATTTTTTTTATAGAATCAGTTATACCAAGCAGTGGGACATTTCATGTGAAACTACCAAAGAAGCATAATGTGGAACTTGGCATCACCATAAGTTGTGAGTACAAGGGCTTATTTTTCAGACCATGTTTATGGGATAATGTGCAGATAGTAGATCTTGTAGCTATGGACTAGCATTTCTTTTGGAATAATCTTCTTTTTCCTTTTTCTAACTTTTTTACTGCTTTTTCTCTTTTGAAATACTGTTCTGTAATATATTTATACTCCCCCTCAAGTAGTTAACAAAGCCAGAAGTTTGCCAAATCTAATGTTTGACTTATTCCTTCATGCATAGTACATATTTAACTCCTATTAAAGTTATTTATTTAAAAAAAAAAGAAGTGAAGTTTATAGTAGAGTTTGTCACAGTCCCTCACAGGCTCCTGAACAGACCCCCACTGAAGGGTCTCACAGACATGAGGATCCACATACACAGGTTTATTTTCTGCTTCAGAACCCAGGTACATCCTCAGTCCCTAGGACTTGTGGGCAGTCCTGAATGTGTAGGTCATAGCAAAATCCCCTTTCACTAGGGATTGTGGAGATTGCCAAAGAAGATCATCACAGGAGCCTGCATCAGTCTGTTTCTCAAAAAGTATTTGTTGCTCTGGTTTGAAATTAGAAGTGTTTCTGTACTTATTTTGTGAGGAGACAATAAAACAGTGTGATAGAACTGGATTTTGACCAGGTGAACTCCGGCTGCTGAATTCAGCTCTTGATGGAAGGAAAAACAATCCATGTCAAAGTTAATGGGCTTGACACTGCAGAATCTGGTGTCATCACAATTAACATTCTTTTATGGCTGTGGCCTTTCTTAGGCTATTAGTCTTCCTCTGGGGTTTTTCATGTGTCTTGGGGGAGGATTGTGCTTTGTCTTGTATTCTCAAAGCTTTTACCAGCTCAGTGGAATATGGTTAATCAAAAGTACAGCAGGGGTCTCAGTGCTGAGGATTCTATCTGAGGAACAAATGAGAGACACTATTTGCTTGTGTTGCACACGTGAATGAGTAACTGTTAGACTCTGTAAGATGTGATGTGATATTTGAAGCAGAATCATAAGTCTACATGTATTTGTGCAAATGAAAATATTGAGAAATGAGAAAACTTGGAGTGAGGCTGTTCTATTTAAATGTTATTCTTCAGATTGATAAAGGTTTGTAAAGTTATTGAAAAAATAGGATCTTCTTAGTGATGTGATTTGTGTTGTTTTTTGGAATGCAGACATCTGCTTTTTTTTGGTCTGTAGGAATAAACTTTTAATGGAAAGCTAATGTTCTTGGAATTTAGTTTTTAGCACTCCTCTTCCAAACTTTTCATGCCTTACTGATCTGGAATTTAATTCCAAAAATTAGTGCTTTATATAATCAGAGCAACGTGTGGTCGGTCTTAGCTCTGCTCTTGTGAATATACTGCAGTATCTTTAATATTTAAAATAAATTGTGTCTTATATATCACAATCTCATTTATAGTATTTAATTAATATAAAATTTTCCTAGGATAAATTATTTACATGGTTTTAAAGGGTTTATATTAATAACTGGTAGAAGTCTTGAATTGCTGCATGTCATGCTTGCTTTTCAGTGTTTTCCTCTGTTTTACCTAATTAACTGCTGGATAAGGCAGTATGATTTGAAGAATATAAGCACTTTATATTCATTTTGTCAAATTTCTGTCAGGACACTTTAGCACATTAGCATGCCATTTATTACTGATATTTTCTGAAAGCTATACAATTTATTTTAAGAAACAAATACTAAGGGAAACTTGGCAGAGTTGGTATGTTTTAAGCGGGAGGATGGAGGTGATCAGATTTATTCACTTGTGGGCTTGATCTCTTAAAAGTGCTAGAGATCTCTTTCATCCTCTTCCTTAAGTTAATGGAGTAATATGGTAAATGAGAAAGTGCTTATAAAATATTACAGAGAAACACCTTTCTTACTTTCCATATCCCCCATTTAGTTTGGGATTTGTATGAAAAAGTCGGGAAATTACCTAATCTGAGAGACATTTTTTGTCAGATGGGAAGTGCAGCTTCACTTTGGGCTGGCATGTGAGCATTTGTCTATTTTTAAGTGCAAGAGTTCTTCTAGGTCAGCTGTTAGGAGTCAGAGATTCTAGAAGAGGAATTTAATTCTCTTTCTTGGAATTGTTTTCTGTGGTAATGAACACCAAGAGTGCTTGCATGGAGTTACAGCCAGGTGCTTTATTGAAGGTGCTTTATTGTGAAGACACAACACTAAAGACAATTCAGCTAATTCATCGTCCTTGAAAAACAAGACTTGTAATAGGAGAGGAGACTTTCTTTAGTTTCAGATTTATTAATGCAAGAGAAAAATGACAGAAAACATAAAAAATCCCCTTGGATAGCATAACCCCTTAAAAACAGGACAGAAGAAAGTTTCATGAGCATCATTGTTAATGTTAATCCAGGGCTCTGAGTTTTGGATTGTTCATGTCAGTTATCTCCCAGTGTAGTGGTCTTGCCTGCTGCTGCCTTCATACACACATTGCAGTCCTATCACTTGTCCCTTAGCTCTGCAATATCTGTCTAATTTTACCAATGACAAATACACTCAATAAAGACCTTATTTCATATTTTCATATTTTGCAAATACACATGACTTTATATGTAACGCTTCACATATCACTAGTTTCACACCCAGTTACCTGATTAAAGCAAATAGAAGGTCTCAGTTCTTAAAATTATATCATCCAAATAAAGCACAGGAGTGTTCCTGTGCACGTGATTATGCTTTTATGACAGAATCATTCCCTAGAAGAAGGAACATTTGCAAGTAGTGCTAGTAGTACTCAAAGCTGTTTCAATTTATTTGCCATTGACATTGACTTTAAACCGTGTAATGAATATAGATTTTCTTTTTAAAGACAAAAACCTTTTTTAAAGGCTTTTGAGGCAACTGGCTACTTTATCATAGACTAATTTTTTTTTTTTTTTTGTCAAGAACATTGAATGATGTCCAGTAAAATGACTTATTAGTGGATTCTGGTAATTGTAGTTAACAGGTTTTGGGTTTTTTTCCCTTTCCTTTTCTTTTTTTCTGTCTTATGTAAGATTCTGATATCCTTACTGGTAATGAACTGCAGCACCTTGCTTCATAAATAATCTCTCTGAAGCTAATGGGACTACTCAAGGAGTAAGAAGCTGCAAAGTTGGTAAGAATATCAGAATCTCCCCCAAACTATCATCAGTTTCTCTGAGTTACTTTGGCTAGCAGCTATACTGTAGTCTGCTTTATTGTTTTGGTATTTCATCAGAAACAAGCTTTGTAAATATGTACAGATACATTGACTATGAGAATTTATTTTCTAAAGCATGCTTCTGTATATTTTGGAATTTCACCTGGCAAGCTCTACTTAATTTTGAAACATTACAAGTAATTCTTTTCAAGACAGAAAAATATCAACAGATTTCTCAGCTGCTCCACGTGAACCAATACTTAAGGAACAAAAGAGCTGCATCGGTGTAATTTTGAAAAGCTCCTTCATATATTTATTAATCACACTATTCTTAAAAATGTCTAGTAGCTGTAAACCAGCATTGTGGGTAAATGGATTGACTTTGTATAAAAAGCATTGTTCCATCACATGAGCATTTTCCTTTGTTCACTTTGTTCAGAGCTTGATCAAACTCCAAAGTTTGAAGCCGGGCTGCTGAAAGCAGTGAGTTTTGTCTGGGTGGTGGATGAGATGTCCACCCCAAAATCTGTTGAAGTCACTTTGTGGGGGGGGTTTGTTTGAGTTAGCAGTGAAATAAGAAGGAGCATTGTTTGAGGGTTTTTTTAAACATAATGGAACAGCTGATACACAGAACTGACAACACTTTATTGAACTTACTTTCAAGTGGCTGGGTAAGTGTAGTAGAATAGGGTAGAGAGACCTGGGATGGAGACCTAGGATCAAAGAGTAATTTAAAGACAGACAACAAACAACTTGCTTAAGAGCAGCCTTTTAGCTGCAACACTAAATTTAGTACCTGTACAACTTCATGCACTCTTCAGTCCACTTGTAGTTATTCATACAGACTCTAAGGTCTCTAGAAAAGCTGAACATTAGATAGACTAACAGCTGGAACAGGGAGGAGAAAGGATGAGATCTTCATTGGACAAGCAGAATGGGACAAGGAGAGGAAACAAGTGGAAAGCTGCAACAGAGAGGCAGCAAATGAGGGGAGAGACTGAACTGTAATCAGGATTAGGGGCAGCTGGGACTTGAACAAGAAGGCTGGACATGGGTGAGTGGTAAGGTGCTTCATTTGTAGCAGCCTCTTAAAAGGCCTCCTCACCTCTCTGAAGTGGAGACTGGAAGCTGTACAGTGTCAAGCTTGCATTAATTGATGTGGCTATATTAACTGGTCAAATACTGCTTTCCCTCTGGATCTCTGGTTTCTCTGCTCTCTGGGGAGAGATGAAACAGTGGTGTGTAACAAATGGGATGGAGGCTGCATAATGAATGAGATGGAGGATTGCAGAAAGACAATCTCATGGTCAAGGTGTTTTAATGCTACCCTGGAGAAATTAGGGTGATTTTTCTTTTCTCTGCAAAAGAGTTGTGCTGAGACAAGTCATTCTGGGAGTGGGGGTGGAGATTTTCCACAGGTGGCTGCTTGATTTTATGCAGAAATATTGAGATCATGGGGTTGCACTCACAGAAATGCTACTCATCTGCAGCTGTTGCTGAAAATGCCAGTAGTTGTATATCCGACATAGAAGCTGTTATATTCTACAAAATATTGTGTATATATGTAAAGGCATGGATATCTCAAATTGCTCACTGAAAACTGTCATACTTTGACCAAAATTTTCCTATATTTCCTTTGCTTATCTGTAAAATCAGGGTAATAGTACTCAATCTTCTTGCTGGAGACAGCATCTGTTCACCAGTGTTTGGGAGGCAATCTTAGCCTATGGTAATGTTCAGAAAGGTACAAAAGTTTGGGAGGAAATCATGATTTTATCTCTGCAACACAACTTGAATAATTTGTAGGAAGTATGTCATGATCATTGAACAATAACAAAATGAAGTGTGGTGTATCTGCTTCTCAGCGTGGGGGGATTCATTTCACACAGAGCTGTGTTTCGTGCCTACAAAAAGGTTTTCATTCTCCAGACCAAATCATAGCCCAGGAGAACTCTTGAAATACTGCTGGTTCACACTTCCTCACTTTGAAGTGCAGCAGTTGTGTGCAGCATCATAATCTTTGCATCCACATGTACTTTGTGGCTCTGCTCTTTGAGCTGTGCTCTTTCCCTCATTTTGGTTCCTCCTCTCTTCTTTTTACAACAATAATGGACTGTTCTCTTAAGTTCTGGTAATTTTGTAAGACACTTTCATAAAAAGTATTTCAAGACTCAAATCCTAGTCTGCAGTGGGTAGCATATAACTTCAGAGTAAGGCAACCCAGAGGGTAAAAGCACAGAATTAAAAAATCACCAAAGTGACACTCTAAAATTTTAACAAGATACTAATTGGTAAAACAAATCCAATGGATTCAAGTAAATTATGGAATTGTAATATATTTGACCCATGACATGAAAGCATGAGAAAGAAGCTATGAAAATTACGTATCTTGCAAAAAGTTAATTGCTGTTCTCTAAATTGCAACATAATCATTTCCTGAAAGTATGCTGGTTTAGACAAATTTCTAAAAATTCTTCAAAGTCCTTGTATGTCTGTCTTCTGGACTTTCACATTGCATTTGAAATATGTCTGTTTAGCAGTTCTTGAACAGTTCCTTTGGACATTCAAAGGCTGTCTCAGCCAGGGCAGCTAAGGTTAACAAGACCTGTTAGCATATTGTGTTGGAAATGTCATTATTAATTTACCATGTGATTGCTGTAGGTGAAGTTTTGTCATTTTGCATCAAAGAGAAGATTCATGAGCTGCTAAAGTAACTGACATCAGGACTTTGTAGGTGATCCTCCAGTATGGGCAGCTTTTTGGGTGATTGTCAGTTCAGGCATGGGAGCCTGATGGAAACGTACCTTCTGTGAAAGAGTGCAGAGGGCTCAGTTCACAGAGCAGGAATGGTGTGGGGCAGTTGAAGAACACTTAATGTGTAAAACTAATTAGTGCTTTCAGGAGATCTGAGAGCATTATACCACATGGCAGTGTTTTATTATCAGCACACACTTTGTTAAGAGTCCCAAAAGTCTGTCTGTGTTCGCCACAGAGCAGCTGTAGGTGATATTCTTCCCAGAGGTTGACAGCCTGTGCCACACAGATGTCTAAGAATGTGTCTTCATCACCCTCAAATTCTAAGCCTACTGCTTGCCATATCAGATCTTCAGTGCAGTCTTCTGTCAGCAAGTGGATGAACCCTCCAAAACAATGCATTCAGTGAAGCCACTTCAAGAAACAGTCCTCTGGAAGTAGATGGTGATCACTGTTGTCTTCCTCTGGTGTATTTAACTGCTTCCTAGGCAACTAAAGGTCAAGCAAAATTGCAGAGCAAATTTCCTGGCCAAGGGAAACTTGTCAAAAACTTTTGCACAAGTTGATAAAGAATTGCAACACTTGGCGTCCAAGAGCAGAGCGTGTTTATAACCATGAGGGACAGATAGAAAAATTGACCATTAATGTCAGATTCTTCCAAAAAGAGATAACTGTGCAAGGAGAGGAGTGGTGGGAGTTTTACTAAACTGACTGGAATTGCAGGGCTTCTAGTAGGTATCCTCAGTACAAAGTTGGGAAAAGTCCACAATTCTTAAGATCCAGCAGCAGTACAGGGGGGCAAGGTTACTCATGGAAAGAGGCACAGGTTGCTTCAGAGGAAACAGTGAGTTACAGTGAAGCAAACATCAGTGTGATGTAAGCTACACCTGTGCAGACATGGTAATAGTGTATCAGCCCAGTGGGGTGTGTGGCCACTGGCCACAGCACCTCCTTTATTGGGAAGTGGGTTCCTCCTTCTCACCCAGGACACATTACCTTCGTACCTCTGCCTTAAGCACTGGATGGGACAGAAGTGGATGGAAAATGTGGACTAGCCCACTCTAGATATTTTGTCAGAGCAGCTCTGTTGGTCAGGGAAATGGCATTACAGGATTTATTCTGGCAAAAGATCATCATTAGTAGTTGCACTGAAAGACTGTAATGACAGGAAGTCTTCCTTTTGTGTTACAGCTGTGCAGAATTTTATGATAGATCACTGGAGCTGTACTGTGATGTCTTCACATGGCTCAGTCCTGGTCTAACCCAGAATTCAGACATATCAGGCTAAGTTCACTTTGTACCAGTCACCACAATTCTGAAATTTTCTAATGTTTGAGGAATATCCAGTCTTGCTAATATGCTGGTTTTTTTACCTGAAGTTCAGATAATTTAGGGGTAGGGGAAGAATATAATGCAGGTAAAGAATGTGTATGAGGTATTGGTTTATGATCAAAGTTAGTCCATCTGCATATCTAGAAACAAAACAAAATGTCTGTATATATTCTTTATTACAGCTCCATCAAGCAGAAAACCAGGGGACCCTCTGGTAATTTCTGATATCAAGAAAGGAAGTGTTGCTCATAGGTAAGACATTAGAGCTCCCAATAAAAATCTGTTCATGTGTGTAACCAGCCAAATTCAAGTTAAACAGAGAGAGCTTGTAAGAGGCTGTGCGCTTTTTTTTTTTAATAAAAACTTTTGTGAAAACTTAGAAGGCATATTAAGAAATAATTGTCCTAAAAGTCCATCTTGTTTCTATAATACTGTTTAGACCTTTCCAGATACCTTTCTTTTAATGTTACTTGAGTTTTATGCAAGCCTGTTTGCTTGTTTGCAGAACTGGGACACTGGAACTGGGTGATAAGTTGCTGGCAATAGATAATATTCGACTTGACAACTGCTCAATGGAAGATGCTGTCCAGATCCTTCAGCACTGTGAGGACCTTGTAAAGTTAAAGATCCGCAAAGACGAAGATAATTCCGGTATTAGCAATGACTATTGCAGATTCGTGTGTATTTTCAGGATTTCTAGACCATAGGGGATTTCTTTTAAATTTCAGTGAAATGTTTTTTCTGAACATTTTCTGAACATCTGTCCGGTTTATGCTAATGATAATCAGAAAATGTCACCTAAAAAGAATTTTAGTGGTATATAAATCGTTGAATTTTTTCACTGTCTATATTGCTTGCAGGAGCTGCCCTGCAAAATTAGGTCTTCAGTTCACAGAAAAGGCAATTGGCCCTCAGGTGCAGCTATATAAAGTTGATCTGTTTCTTACCAGAGTATTGGGATTTTCTCTGCTTTTAAAATTGGAATCATGGTTAGCAAAGCATGGATCCCTAGGCTTCAGTTCTCCAGCCAAGTGGTGTAGTGTGTGCTTTGTCCATAGCTGAGCTGAATTGACTTCAGTACAACTGTTCACATGCTCAGAGGTAAGTAGTACTTTGCACACTGTGCTGGATATCTGATGGAGGAGCCGTGTCTGATCAGCCCAATGGAATAATGGACCTGCCATAATTTTCTACACCTACACCTATTAATAGTCTTGTGTCTTCCCCACTGAGCAGAATTTCTACCTGGAGATAATAAAGTGAGTTCTGTTATGCATTGTAGTGCAAAGGAAGTAAGACAGTTATAACTGCTATTACTGCTGGTGTTTATATTACAGTGTTACACAAAAGCACAAACTGGAGATTCACTTCTCTTCAGCTTCTTTCCAATCTCACAGCAAAAAGGCACAACCTGCCACACTTTATTATTTGAAATTAAGTGCAGCTGTTGAAGTGGTGTTTAGAATTGCACTAGAAGACTCTTTTTCCTTTTTCTTTCTCCCTCCTAATTGATTTTGAAAGCAAACAAAGTATCTTCTCAGTGTTATAGTACAAAGCAAAGGCAGCTACATTTAATACCTTGTGCAAATTGTTGCTGTAATTGAAATGGGGATTTCAGTCTCCATCATGGAAAATAAGATCTTTGCTCTCTTAGGTATTGCACACCATGGTATCTGGTACAGATTTTAGTCTCAGTGGGATTCTTATACCACGATTTTCTTTTAGGCACTCACATTGCTTGTTTTATAGTTACATGATATATCTATATCAAGATTCTCACACAACTACAGTGTTTTATCCAGATGTGATTGGTGCAACTGAACAGATTCAAATGTAACTGGACAGCTACTTAGAAACCTACTGAAAAAAATTCTTTGTACAAATTGTTCTTGTAAGAGTTGACTAAGTGTCAAAGCATAAATGGAAGTACTTATAGCAGATTTCAGGTACTTTGAAATTTAAAATGATGAGTGTCTCCTCAAACGTTAAAGAAAAAATATTTAGTGGCATAACAGTAGCAAAGGTGTAACAAAAAGTATATCAGTTAAAATAATTATTTGTGTATTTGCCATTAATTTACTTATGAAAGTTTTTTTTTACTCACAAAGGAAAAAATGTGCTGCTCAAACTCAACAGAGGAAAATTAAAAATTCCCTGACAAAATAAAAGCCTGATGCTGATTGATGCGTAGGCATGGAGCACTTCAAAATGTTTTGTAAAATACAGAATAAGATTAAGATTTAAATTTCTTTTTATTTTTTACTGCATGATTTTTTGAGGAAGGTGAGGCAGGGAGTGAGGGTCTCAGAGCTGTGTTCCTCTGAGCCACCGTGCAGCTGAGGCCACAGCAGGGTGGTGCATGTCAGGTGCTCCCCAGGTCCTGCTGCTCTTTGCTCTTGCCACTGTGTTGGTCAGATGTTGTTCTGATGAGCAAGAGGCCAGTGGGCAGAGCAGAGGCACTGTAGCACAGAGGATCTACTTTCACTAAATGTGGTTTCCAAGAATTACCACAAGAATTGCATCACAAGAGAAGAAAGATGGAAAATCTCAAAAACATGAGACCTGTAACCATAGTACTTTATTTATATCTTCTCCCCAGATATGGAGATATGTTTCCAGCAATTTTTCTCTTTCCTTTTCATCTTGTCAGCTTCCCAAACTGAGGACAATCTTAAATCCTGATTAACCTAATGGCTAGCTCCCTTTCTTGAATGTCACCATTCTTTGCTTTCACATGGCAGAACTGGCCTTCCTGGTGAATTCAGGCCACGTGTATGCCCTGTTCTTGGATAGCTCCAACATTCTGTTCAGCATAACATTCTGCCAATAATTTTCTGACCTACAGCTAACCAGAAAACAGATATAATGGACCAGTCTTCCTTCCAGTCATTCACTGAGATCTGTAGACTTCCAACTCTCATGTGGAAGGGCTGCTGATTGTTAGTAACTTTCTATTCACTTTGTGTTTATAGCAGAGAAATGTTAGTGTTGTGTCACTTGTTAGCAAGGGCTGGCTATTTCATTTTCAATTAGCCTGTACCATGTCCGTGCCACAGCAGCATGAGCAGCCACCAGCATTAGATCCCAGGGGATTTGTGGTTGCTCCATAAATGCTTTAAGCAAGCAAAGCTGCCAGTGTTCTGCTGTGCAGTGGCAGCTTGCATGCTGGCCCACTGTGTGCCACACAGGGGCTTCCAGTGACGTCTGGGGAGCTGGGTGCTTTGGAAGGAGCATGTCAAATAAAGTGCAGTTGATGTGAACTGAACCAGAGCACTGATGGCAGTGCCCCAAGTAGGCACTAAAACCCCTGTGTTCTTTGCTGGAGGAGCACCACTAATTCTTCTCTCCTTTGATTCTCTGTGTGTAGCATTTTCTGTACATGATATGATAGCAAGGAGGAAATAGAAGAGAGTGGAAGGGGAAGGTGGGGAGCTGAGCTGAAAATCTAAATTTTCTGAAAATTGGGAAGAAACAAAATAGCTTCAAATTAGTGCTCCTTCATATTAGTGTTCCTCCAGTTCTGCCTAAAGTACCACGTTCAGTATTAGAAGGAGGCAACTCTGAGCCTTTGCTAGTGATGTAGGTTTGGGGTTTTTTTTCCCTTTTTAAGCTTTTCTAGCTACAGGAACAGAAATTATAATGTTTGAATTTTCTAAGTTGTTTTAGTTAGTTTTAGTAACATTTCTGGGATGTGCATCCTAGACTAGATTTTCCACATTCACTGAACTGCTCAAAATGCCATTATCCACAGATCTAAGAAAATTTGCCCACCAGACTATTCATCCTGGCTGAATTCCAATATCAGAACATGAGCTAGAAAACATTTTTTATTTTGATTTGAGGAGAATTCTGGAATTTTAAATTTTAAAATATTACTTCACAACTCAAAGATGGGGGTTTTTTTAATAATATGTAAAGAGTATTGTATAAATACAGGCACATTTCTTGTTGGTGCAATACCTACTGAGTGTTGTTTAAGGAAATACATTGTATTTAAGTTTACTCAGTGATGGATTCTTTTTCAGTTCCGATAATTGTTTGGTGAAATAAAACTTCAGAATAATGCAAAATACTTTATGCAATATCATGAAATAATATCTAATATACTATTCAGTTCAGTTAACTCAGTATACAGAAGATATTTTTGATTCTGTTACAAAAAGCTCAAAACATGTCCATCAAAAACATGGACTATTTTATGAATACAGCTGCTCATCTTGTAATGACTTTTGACTTTTCCCAGAATTCTTTTAAGAAAGTTTGGGTTTAAAACTTTCTAATTACCTTTAATTTTAAATACCTTCCATTCGGTTCAAGAAACATGAGTATCAGTATTTATACCATAGTAGTAACTTGCCTTTTGTCTAATAATGACACTGTGGCAAAAAAGGACAACAGCCTCCTGGTCTGCAAGAGGCAGAGCTTGGCCAGCAGGTCAAAGCAGATGATCCTTCTCCCCTGCTCAGCAGTGCAGAGGGATTTCTGGAGTGCTGGGTCCAGTCCTTGGGCTCCCCAGTACAAGATCGACATGGGCATACAGTGGATGAGGTCCAGCAAAGGGTCACAATGGTAATGAAGGGGCCAGAGCATCTCTCCTCTGAGGAGAGGCTGGGGGAGACAGGACCACTCATCTTGGAGAAGAGAAGGCTCAAGGGGGAATCTTACTAGGGTGTATAAATATCTGAAGGGAAGGTGTAAAGCAGACAGAGCCAGGCTCTCCTCAGTGGTGCCCAGTGTCAGGACCAGAGGCAATGAACGTGAACACAAACACATGAGGTTCTGTTAGTGTCATGAAACACTTCTTTACTTGGAGAGTGATCAAACACTGGCACAGGTTGTACAGAGAGGTTATGGAGTTTCTACCCATGGAGATATTCAAGAGCCAGCTGGACACAACCCTGGGAAACATGCTGTAGTTGGCCCTGCTTGTCCAAGGAGGTTGGACAAGGTGGCATCCAGAGATCCTTTTCAACTTCAATCAATCTGTGATTCTGTAACAAAATAGCCTTAAGTTATAGTTTCATGGGGAGGGAGATCTAAAGATTCTAAAGAGAGTATAATTTAGTCTTAACAGAATGAGGGGAGTTTTTCTGTTGACTTGTGTCCAGGTTTTGGCAATAAAAAATTGCATAATAGGTAATTTATTTTTTTTATAAAATAATCCAGTTGAATATGATTAAGAATTGTATCTGAAATGTGATCCTTTGATAATGTTGCTTGATTACCAGTCACTAGACTGAATGTGCTGGGTTTTTTCATTCCTTCTTTCATAAGAAACCAATTGCATCCCCTTGCATTTATTGCAGATGAGCAGGAGAGCTCTGGAGCAATTATTTATACTGTTGAGCTCAAGCGCTATGGTGGGCCTCTTGGAATTACAATCTCTGGTACTGAAGAGCCTTTTGATCCCATCATCATTTCCAGCCTTACAAAAGGAGGATTAGCTGAAAGGTAAGTTAGAAAGAAAACTATTTTTAAATGTTCTCTCTGTCAAGATAGAGGTTCCTTTTGTTTATCTAAAAACCCTGATTTTCATGGGTTAGCAGTTGATTTTTTTATCATTTTCCAAACCTGATTTCATAATCTTTTTGCTGTTGTTTTTTGATCATTGCCAAGCTCCAGGAGCCTGAGCAGGATGTACATACTATACAAGGCAGAGGATTGTGGTCCTTATTATAGATCACCAAGGAAAACCTAATCAATGAAACTGCTCAGTCACAGGAACATTTTAGCAGTCTTTTAAAACCAATAGTGTTGTATAGTAAAGAAAGTAAATGAGTGAAGTTTATCTGAACTCATCATACAGTTATCTGTCTGCCACTGCATCTGTATGTGCACTTACATATACCATAGGAAGCATTATCAGAGGAGCAAAAATGCTCCTCATGGTAAGTGATAGAGAATAATGAAAATTACAAGGATTTCTGTCACCTGTCATTTCTCAAATTGGTTGAGTCATTGAAATTTGGTGGTTTCACCTTGCATGGTGGTTTCAGAGAGAGCGTACAGCCCAGAAAATACTGTGCACAGCCAGAACCATTTAAAACAAAAATAATTTATTTTCTTTTCTTGATTGACCCATCCTGAAGGCCAGTTTTATGAAATAGCTGGTTGCTTGCTTACACTGCTTTTTTTTTGTGTTGTGAGACTTCTAGAAACTTGACTCATTTTAGGACTTACCAAGCTGTCTGAGATTGCTCTTGAGCAGGTGGGCTGCAGTGAATATCATCCACAGGTGATTAACTCAACTGTCACAGTAACACAGAAATCCACATCATGCTTCAGCTCTGCTGTTGTCACTACAACAAAGGTGACTTGCTTTAAGTGTTTCTAACAAAAGAATTCCTCTGTGACACAGCCATAGAAGCAAAATAAAAGAAAGAGATGAGACTTTAATGCTCAAAATGTAAAGAAATTGCCTTTGTTGCCTTTTACACTCTCAATGTTTTACTTCTCTCTTATTTTAGGACTGGGGCAATTCACATAGGAGACAGAATCCTAGCAATAAATAGTAGCAGTCTGAAAGGAAAACCTTTGAGTGAAGCCATTCATTTGTTACAGATGGCAGGAGAAACTGTCACCTTGAAAATCAAGAAGCAAACAGATGGTGAGTGTGGCCAAGGGTACCATCCATGGTCCTTAATGCACGTGTTACTGCAGATTAACAAGCATTTAGCCCATCCATGGAAAAGCTTGGTGTCAGGAGTAAAAACCAGATTCTCAGAACTGCAGTAAAGCAAGGATCAACACCCTTTTTTTATGTAATCCTATTCAGCTACCAGTCCCAAGAAATTTTCTGTGCCTGTGGGTCACGCGAGTGAGCTGAGTGATGCTGAAGATGAAAGCTCTGCTGCACAGAAATCTGGCAAGCTCTCAGACATCTATTCCACTACAGTCCCAAGTGTTGACAGCGCAGTAGAGTCATGGGATGGCTCTGGTATTGATACCAGCTTTGGAAATCAAGGTACTGTCAAAAATACAATCGACGTTAAAGCAGGAATTATTGCCTTCATGGTTGACCTTCCTTTGCCCTAAGTAGAACTTTTTATCTGTACTTTTTAACCCTGTACTTTATAATGTGCTGCTGTCTCATTATGACCACACACCTCGGCAGGCAGCATGATTTCTTGCACTTGGCTGGCCTCAGATTCATTCTTTCAAGAGGATGTGATGTGTTACAAAGCATTTATCAATACATTAACAGGCTTTTGTTAGCTTTACTGACACCTGAATAGCTTGGTCCATAGCTCATCCACAGCTAAATGAGTTTATTCTTCAAGTACAGATCAATGCAAGGCACAAAACACTCTGGAGATGTTCATGAGTTTGATGCCCATATGCATTAATTTTTAAATGACAACACATTTATTATGAACTGCTCAAGGGCAACATTAGTCATTGCCTATGATTTGTAAATCTTTTGCTTCTTCCTCATTCCTGCAGTACTAACACCTAACTCTCAGCTGTCAAAAACAATCATTCCATTTAAAGACATGATTTTCCATAATGATAATTTTTTTACCTCTCTCTGACTATTGTTTTATATAGGATTTTCAAATAATTTCAATTTGTAACACATGTTTATTTAGGCAGTGAAGGATATAGACATCTTGTAATATTCTAGATAACAAGAAAAATAACTTACACACAACTTCAGTGTTTTATTTAACACTTTTAAAAATGTTTCTTTCCACAGTAAAGGATGTATTCCCATTACCTGGCAGGTATTTGGACAGATAGATCCTTACATCAAATAACTTTTTCACTGGAGTTGGAATTTGGATGAATTTGACCCCTTTCCTTAACTGTGTTGGTCAGTTTATCAAAATAAGTTATATTAGACTTTCTTCTGATATTTTTAAGTTTTAAGGAGAAGTATTGCTGAAAAAGTGCTAGAATGGTAATTCTCATTTTCTGGATGAATTGAATATATTTGGAGCAAATTGTTCAGCTGTGGAAAGGATTGGGGCCCAGAATGCTTTCCAAAGTCCTGATGATTTGGATTCTGTGCCAAAGCTGAACCAGTATGTCTCAAGGCGGATTTGTTTTTAACTCCTTGAAGAAATCAGCCCAGACTTGGCTGGATACATGGCACCTCTGCTAAACAGCCTGAGTGCAAACAGATTTTGTGCCTTTATCCCTTGGTGTCGTGGTAGCCCCCATTTCTATTTAAGTTCATTCTGTCTTGACCTATCAAGCTGAGTTTGGCTTTGCTTCAAACCCTTCTTGGCAATAAGCACAGACCAAGCAAGTTGAGGAGTTTGGGAGATGTTTCTGGAGCACCAGATAATGCTTTATCCTGTTAATTACCAATTTAATGCTGGTGAGCTGTCTTTTCTCTCCTTGAATTAATAGCCCATTTTGTACCTTTGTCTTATGTGTCTGTTTTACTAATCTGGAGCCTTCACCACACAGCAATCACATCTTCCCAACCAAGACCTTTCCTAGACTCTGGGACTATGTTAATATCTGCAAGTTTGCTGGAAAATGCTCACAGCTCTGTAGGTGCACAGCATTTGAGGGAGACAGGTCCAGACTGATTTATGGAAGCAACTTACCCTCTTTAGAGGGGTGGCAGCAGTGCTAACAGTCATCAACAAAATAGCAGTTCCTAATCCAATATGCACATCAAAAAACACCAACTATAGAGCTAAAAAGTAATATATCAAGGTGCAGTATATTACATAGATATGTGTTTTATGTATATGTGTGTGTCTGTATATACATACATACATACATACATGCACACATACATATGTATATACACATATATATAAAATGTGTATATATTATGTATATCAGTTTTACCATAATGGATTTTGCTTACTAGATCAGTATCAGCTTGTGACCTATTGATCCATGTGTTCTTCTTGATACATCACTTGGAAACTGCTTCCTACTTGGAATTCAAATTACACCTGGTTTCAGTTAAAGAAGTACTATTGAAGTAATACCTGTTTTGCTAGTGTGATGAAAGCACCCAGAAATAAACTCTGCATGTATAAAAGCCATCTGATGCCACTTACAGAGCATTGAGACACTTAGAAATGGGTGATAGAGTTGGTGTGTATTGGTCCTGGGCTTGTGTGCCCGTTGTGAGACAGGCCTTTCCTGAGCTCTTAGAGCCCTAGCAAAAGGGCACATGAAAAGCCAAATTCATGGGATTTTTCAGTGCATCTTTGGAAACTTTTTTCAATACATCTGAAGCAGTTTTCCTTAATAAATTAGCTTTAATTTTGGGCATGTTGCATATGACCATGTTAACACGTATTTAACACATCCATGACACGTGATTTATTCACTACTGTTCAATCTAGGATGTTGAATTGGAAATTGATAAATTGTGGCAGTATTTAGAACTAAAATATAGAGGCAGCTGAGACATGAACAGTAGGAGAACAGTGTTAGATATATTTAAGATTTTGCTTTCAGTGGACTTTCACAGGAGAAACTCTAGAGCATACCTAATTCCAGACATAATCTAGGTCAAATAATCTGGCTACAGAAAAAAATAAGGTAACGATGACAAACTCAACAGTTCTCGAGAACCCAGCTCCAGAGGCGTGCTTTCCTGTCATTTCAGCATATGCATTGCTGTAAATTAGTAATTCATCTTTTTAGGACACACCTATCAGGCTTCAGGATACAACTTCAATGCCTATGAGTGGAGGAGCCCCAAGCAGGGCAGTTTGTCCCCTCCCAGCAAACCGCGGATCCACCCGTTTCCCGATCCAGGGCTGAGTGACGACGAGTGGGATCGGCCTGCAGCAAGCACCACGTGAGTTCCCAGACGAGTTTCTCTTCTCTGCTCTGCAGCTGCAGCACAGCCTCAAAAATGAACACTAGCTGTCTTGAGTGAAATTATGTTTTTCTAATAAAGTTATAGCAGCTCTTCCTTTAAATATTTTACACAGTATACTTAATTTTTACTTAATTTTACACAGTATACTTAATGAAACTTACTGGGACACTTTATGGAGGATTATGATGCCAAAACCAAGACATATATTTATTTCAAGTTACTTCAGGCTATAAAACACAGCATTTATCCCTTAAGAATAAACAAACAAAAAAATTAGGGCATTTCCCTGAGCAAGTTTCAGGAAAAATCTGATCTGTTTTCCACTCCACAAAAATAAGCCTACAGATAATGTGGCTAAAGACAACTCGTGTGTTAATCTTTTGTCTTCTCTGAAAATTCATTTTGGTTTGGGCAAAGAAGTATAGATTACAGTCTTCTTCCATAAATGCTTCAGACATTGACATTTAGTAGGAGTGATTCAGTAGGAGTAAAAAGTGATCCAGGTACAAATGTCTTGTCCAAACTATTGGTATTTTGTCATGCATTTATTCCTCCTCTCCTGAGAAGTAAATCTCATTTTCTGTTAATTTCTCCACAGACAAAAGCACTTTCTGATGAAAAAAATTTTACTTCACAATTCCTGGAGATACTGAAAGACCCAAAAATCTATCTTCTAGTCTAAGTTTTCTTTTATTTTGGATTTGTTAGTGGATCCACTGCAGAGACTCGGGTAGTTTCTGCCAATGAACAGTTCTTCCTCAGACGTGGGAAGACAGGCATCACAGTAAAAGAGAGTTCTGTGCTCTTTGCACCCACCCTCAGGAGCTGCAGGCATGCATGTCCTTCATGAGAAATACACTTTCTTGGTGTGCCAACACAGTGAGCCTGAAATCCCAGCCTGTGAAAAATTCCAGTTTAGTACAAAAAAAACCCTTCCTGGTGCCTGTATGAACATACTGAGTAAGGAAATCCACGAGGGCCAGTCTGTTACCTTTGAAATACAAATCAAGGCAAAGTTTAGATGCTGCTTTCAGAATTTGAATGACAAACCCTCTGATACAGCCCATGGCTTTGTGGCATTTTGTCTGGAGAGAAGCCTGGCAAGATGACAGCTAAGATATGAGCAAGTGTGAATTCTCAGTCCATATCCAGCTCCTTTGGCCCCTACTGCAGAAGCACACTGGCAGTTTTCACAGGCTAGTAGTGGACAGTGTTTAATAAAGGAAATTAGATCATTTTCTTCACACTGCCCATTCTTGGTAGCCTAGTATTTTTAGTTTAATAGGGTCTTTATCCACAGTTACAGCCCATATTTTGTCTCAAATGAGATGCAGCCATGGATTCCAGAACACCTACTGTTTTGCAGCTATGTAAGTAATGGGCTGAAAAAGTTGATGAGCAGTGAATCAGGGAGCTGATTTGTAAAATACAGAATCTTCTAAATGAAAAGCATGTGTTCTATTACCATTTTAAAGCACCGTTCAGCAGAAAGTATGCACATTAAAGAGTCTTGTTCTGCTTGTCAGTGTGACTTACAGCTGAGAGATACAGTACAAATTAAAATAATGATTACTTTAATGCTGTATCTGTAAAATGGATGGTGCCACATCTGATGGTGTTGCTATCCCAGGTACTGGAGTATTTGAGAAGGCTAGGTGTGTTCTTCAAGCCTGTTACAGGAATCCTCAGAAAAGTACCTCTTCTCTTAATTCTAGCTAAACAACTTCTCTTCTTCTCTAGCTGTAGAAAGTAATTTTTTCTTGCCTTTGTTTTGTGTAGCACAGCTTCCAAGAATATGTGGCAGCAGAAGGAGACTGAGACATTGGGAGAGAATCAAGAAAACCATTTGAAGCAAACATCTGTAGAAAGATCAGGTGGAGAGAGCATCAGAAGCATGAAGAAAGAGGGAAAGTTGTGGAAAGGTGCCTCTGGAGGGCAAAGGAAAGGTGGGGGACAGCTGGAAGAGTGGAATACTTCCAGGTAGGAAACCAAAAAGTGTGCAAAAGTGAGATCCAGCTGGCCTGAGGCAGAGGTGGGGGGCAGGGGCTGTGAGATGACAAGGAAAGAAAGGAAAAACAGTTGAAATGACAAAAACAGGGTAAAAGCAGAAAACACTGCATTAACTTGCTGTTGATTGACAGGGAGATTTCAGTGGGCAAGCCAATGAAACCAGAGAGCTCAAACCAACTCTTAGCCTGGTGTCTACCTATCACTGGCAGGTAGGACAAGTCAGTCATAGTTCCTGCTCTAGAGAAAATGTTTAACACATTAAAACATCAATGCTTGCAGGAATGAGTCTGCCAGATCCAAGAACCTCCTGGTTAAAAAAACTAAAAACCACAAAGATTTTGTCCCTCCTACTGCAGTAAGAACCTAATGATAGACACCCATGTTTTCGCTATCTGTCCTACTGCCTTTCCTTCAGGCTTTTTTTGCATCTGAATTTCTGACAGCTCTTTTAAAAAGTGTCAGAAAACCGAATATGTTCATTAGAGGTCAAACAATATTTAATATGACTTACAATCAATCCCTCAAGTTTTAGATAAAAAAAGACATCTAAATAAATTATTTTGGTACCTCTTCTGGTTTTTTGGTGTAGTAGTGCAGCTACAAATTACTCATGTGGCTATAACTAAGATGCAAAAGTTGAGATTTCACACCCCAGGAGACAAGACTCAGAGAAAGAGCAAAAGAGCAGAGAGCTGAGAAAGAAATTGCTTCAACTAAGAAGTCCAGACATAGAGGCATCATGATTTTCTATTTCACAGAAGTCAGAGAAGAAATGGACCTCCAGTTCTAGGAAATCCAGGTTTTTCTGTCGCAGACAATTGCCTCAAATTATCCTGTTCATTAGCTTAAGTTCCATTTGGTATCATTAATATGCAATATAGCAAGAGATATTGTAATGGATAAATTAATCTACATTCAACATTGGCTATTGAAAGAACTACATAGATTTATTGAAAAAGCTCATTTCAGAAGTCAAGGATCTTTCTAAAATCATGTTTTAAATACTTTCTTGTCTTGCCTGGGAGGAATTGCATCTGTGATCTGAGTAGGTATTCTTGCCATTGCTGTATCTATTGCAATATCTTAGAAGAGACACTGATGCTAGGTGGAGAATCATTGCAATAAGAGATTGAAATGGCTGACCATTGTCTGCTTGACTGATTGTAAGAAAGCATCTCTGAGGCAGAGTATCATGTGTGTGAAGCATTCAAGCTGTCCTCCCTTGTGCTGGGCAATTTTCCTGTTTAAAAGCTGTTCTGTAAACAGAATTACATTCACGCTGTTCTCAGTAATACATTGTTTGTCAAGCAAGGCCTCAGATGCTTCCATAATAGTGTTTGCTCTGTTTATGTGCTGTTAAGCACCACTAGCTGCAGTCCACGGGCAGCTGCTCCAAAGTAACAGCTTGCTGCCACCAAAAGGGTGAATTGTCACTTTCCTTCCTCATCCTTCTACCCCTGTGCCTTTCACGTAATCAGCCCTCTCCCATGCAGCAGCTCTGATGCTTGTGTGAAACTTTACTGAGCTGCTTCCCCTTGCTAAGGTAGAAAAACCTCCTGCTTCCCTCCCTGTATACACACATACACTGTAAAGGTGCTGCTTTGGGCTGTGTCACCACAGCCCAGTTATGGTTTTTATCAGAACTCACTTGCTGTGAGCATCACTGTTACCAACATCTGCTCAAGAGTGCTTTTAATAAGGCTTTGGGTGCATTTATGAAATGCCAGAGACCTAAGTTTCCATGCAAGACAATGGCATCCCTGAACGTTTCTCTGTGTTTATGTATGAAATGATTGGAGCAGTTTATATTATGGCAATCAGGTGGGCTTAAATTGATAAATGCAGCTTAGGCTGAAGGAATCAGGTAAAAAGCACCACCAAGCCTCTTTTGCAAAATGTTGTTTGCAAAAAAAAAGAGGACTCTTTCCATATTGCCTGGGAGAAGTCTGTGAGGTTGAAAGGTTTTATTGCAAATACTTGTTGCACGGAGCAGCTCCGCACACAGCTACTGGTTGATTCATTAATTTTCATAGGGAGGTCCCGGTTTCAGTCCAGTAAAAATGTGTATTGAATTGTTCTTGGAATCCATTTAACTCCTTACTGAACAACTCGCTGCTCAGACCCTGCCAGCTGCTAGTGACTGCCAGGCTATGAGAAGGCTTGTCTGTCATGTGCTCTGCATGTCCATCCGGCCTCTCCTGATCAGCGACTCTTCCCCACTCTCCTGCATAACCTTCTGTCATTCGAGTTGCAGTCTGTGGCAAGGCACGTGTGTAATATATATTTTTAGAGGGGGGAAAAAAGTCCACATTTTTTTAACTTCTCATTGTAAATCTAGCTTCGCAGGTACCCATGATAACACCGAGGCTGACCAGGAGGAAAATTTCTGGTCTCAGGCTCTGGAGGATTTAGAGACCTGTGGCCAGTCAGGAATTCTGAGGGAACTAGAGGTAGAACAATCTTAACCTTTCTTTCCAATTATAGAGAAATATAATGGTTTTGGTTTGGTTTACATTCATTTTATTTTCTCCTTTTTTCTTTTAAGTTGCACTAATCACACCAATTCATTTAAAAGCTTTAACCCCTCTCCACAGGACAAGGCTGACAGGCGTCTGTGTTTGAGAAACATGACTCTCTTGGTACCTACCCTTTACCTTTATATTTTTGCTTGTGCAGCTGCCTCCCCTGCCCCTAACCAGAGCTGTTTTCTTTTGTGCAATGCAACCAAAATTCTATAAACATGTTCACCCCAGTGCTTTTGACTTGCAGCTTCTGCTGTGCATAACCATCGATGCTGTCTGTACAGGCAGCAAATGGCACAGAACTTCTAAGTGAGCATAACCTTCCTGCAGCAATACATTCCACTCGCTGACAGACGCTTCATGCAGCTTTTCTTAGCATGTTGTAGGTTGTCTTTTAAATTGAAACTTAATTTGATTAAGATGAACATAAAAGAAAATCAGCTTCTCAAAATGTTTACCTATAACCGCACCACTCTGAAAGAAAAAGAAGCTGCCAGTGTGAGAAATGTTCTTTATACAGCAATTTCTTCACCATGTAACAAATTTTCGTATTTCATCCTTAAGTTTATTACAAATCTAACCATGCTTCGTGTTAGATTGTGCTGAGGGCATTGGGGGAAGAAAACAGAGACACAGTAGCTTGGTAGTCTTTAATTGTCTAATCACCTTTTCTCTAAGTTATCTGATCAGAACAATTACCATTATACTGCCAATTAAAGCTACAGAATGAAAGGTCCTAAAATATTTTCTTTTATGTTCTTTTAAATTCCTGGAGCTGCAAAACTGGCAGAATCTCATTTTCATTTTTATGTTATATAAAGTCCTTTAGCAGCCAGGAGGAATGTGAATGGCATAACTGGGTGAAAGTTTTTCAATTCAGATTAATTTACTTCCTCAGATTTATGGCTTTTGTATTGCATGTTTGGGTAGCAAAATGTGATTCTCATATATTTGTTATTGAAAACCAGAGAACTGTAGGAGAAAATGTTATACTGGTTTAATTCATAGTTAGATATGGCTTAGTACTGCAGGTTTCTCTTGCAGTTTTCAGTATTCAGAACATAATAAAAGGATATGGAAATAGATAATTCCAAAAGGGAAATAGGTCATCCATGCTGACCAGAATTCAGTTACTTCAACACACTGAATTTTCCTCAGCCTTTCACAAAAGTGAAATTCAGAACTGTAGACACACTATTTATAGCATCGCCTCGTCGCACAACCCCCAGCTCTGAAAAGAAAGCCAGACTCATTTAGTGTGACAGGATGCTGAGAGTGGCCAAGTCTCTACTTTATGTAGTGCCATGGCGTAGTCAAGGACTCCTTCTCATTTTTCATTTCAAGGTCTTCAGCCGAAGAGCAAAGAAGGCTGTTGTTTGCCAAGTCCTCTGGCTGCTTTTGCTCCATCAGGCAGTAATATCAGTCATTACTGAGCACAATAGAGTGTTATGGCTACAATCCATTATCTTACAGTGAAAGTGGTGCTGGAGCTGTGAGAAGGAAGGGTGACAGACATGCTCACCAGAGTTATAGGCAAACATTTATTTGTCTGTTTTTCCCTTATTTTTCACTTCTCCCATTCAAGCAGGCTGTCTTGAAAGACCATAACCTGAACTCTAACTGGGATTGGATTGTCATCCAACCCCAGTCAGAGTTCAGGTTATGGTATTTCAATTTCCCTTTCCAGTTGTCCATCAGAAGAGATAATAAATAGGAAATTCAGCACACCCTGTCCTTGCAGTGGCTGTGCCAAAGTGCATATGCCTCCCATTCCCCAGAGCAGAAAATCTTTCCCAAGGGTGAAGGCTCCTTGCTGTGCACGGATGCTTTTCACGTTCACTCTGTTCCACTCAGAACAGTGGGCGAGGTGATTCCCATCATCATCTTTCATGATTTCATGTATTCTTGCATCTAAAACAAAAGGCTTTTACTGAGATTAAAACCAGCAGTGAGACCAGGGCCAGGATTAGTGCTGAGCTAAGGCAGCCACTCTTGCAGTGTGCATGTCATGCAAAGTTTCTTTCCAGGCAGTGAGCTCACCTGCGCCGAGTTTTCCCTGAGCTTGGGGTAGTCTCCAGGCACTCTGCCCATGCTGGCTCTAGAGCTACCTACATATTCTGCTGGCTCACATATTTTTACCTTGCAAACACAGTCTGAATTGTAAATGCCTTCCTGTAGTTCCAATTCCAACAAAATGCAGTTATGCCACAACTTAGATGTTGTTTTATTTATGTGTAAAACATTTTTAAAATCAGCAGTTACGCTACATACTCTTCAGTCTGCCAGGGGACTGGCTTACAAGCATAGCAGTTCTGGTGCTCAGTATTTTAGTTTGAAATGCCATCTGAAAACTTTTGCCCATAGGTTTCATATATTGTTATTGTGTTTTGTTGTGGTCCTTTATTTTATAGTGACTTGCAAGCAGATTGAACATCTATCCTCTTGCCTTTTGCTGTGCCCTGAGTGATTGTGTTCTAACAAAGAATAGAGGTGTTTTTCCTACTGCTATGAATTAACCACTTACTTAACCCACATTCTCCGTTACAAATTAACCTGTTCATTAATGCTCTAGGCCACAATCATGTCAGGAAGTACAATGAGTTTGAATCATGAGAACCCACAACCTCGTAACCAGCTGGGAAGACAAGCCAGCTTCCAGGAAAGAAGTTCTGTAAGGCCACATTACAGTCAAGCCACTCGTAGCAACACACTGCCGTCAGATGTGGGGAGGAAGTCCATGGTTCTGAGAAAATTTAAGCAAGAAATGAAAGAAATCATGTCACCAACTCCTGTGGAGTTACACAAGGTCTGTAATTTTTCTTCTGACAGCTTTGAAATAATATATTCAGCAGAGGAACTCTAATTATATGGCAACACAGTAAGCACTTTTTATAATGACTCCACAGATGTAATTTGGGGGCCATGCATATTAGTTCTTACAAATACATTAATGATAGATCCTTGTGGGGGAAAACAAATGAATAAGATGCATCCTTGTCTGCTATTTCATTTTACAATAAATCCTCAAAAGGCACTGCTCTTTTGAAAGGAGCATCCACTGGTAATTTGAATTGACAGGACCAATAACTCTTCTCTGCAAAATGTGTTCATTAAGAAAGCAAAGTTTAATTTCTAGAAAATACATTTCTTCAGGAAATTACTCAGGAGGGTTTGGGGCTCCCATAGGTCCTTTTTTAAATTAACACTCATTTTGAATCAAATACAAGAGATTCGATGTACATAATATAGAATGTTATTTCAAATTAGGTATTGCTTCTTTTCTCTTTATAATTCCTTTGCTCTAAAAAGGATAAATAATCTTCAGACTATGCAACTTTTCACTGCTCAAGGTGGTTGAAATCACTCGGTGATGTGGAGGTAGCACTGCACTCCTAGCAAGTACTGGATAAAGTATGTTTGGATATGCACAGCAAACACCTGGCCACTTCAGGTCTCAAGTCCAGTGAGGCCACAAGAGCAACCAGTTTCCAAAACTTTGAGGAACATTATAATGCTGTTCTCTCTGATGGGAATGAGCATCCCATTTCCTGCATCCATTGTCATCTTAAAGGTCTGAGATCTTTCCAGAAAGGAGGCAGAACTGTCATGGATTGTGAAACACAGGGAAATTTCATTAATATGTCACCTGGTCATTCTCAAGAGATTTGGGTTGGTTTCTAATCCCGGTGGATTTGCCTGAGTTTAGTCTGTAGTTCAGTTGAGTTCAGCAACATAAGGACTCACTGAGCATTGGCTAAATGAATGTTTATAGAAGGTAGTAGAGAATTGATCTCATATATGGTAAATTAAATTATTGCCAGTGTATATGAGCAGTAAGGATGTGTTGTGATAGTTTTAAGCTATTCCTATTTCCAGTTTGATGTGGTCAGTGAGTTAGGTACTGTGCTCAGTTTTTCTGAGTGGTGAATAAATGTGAAATATAAAACCAAAGTATGCCAGTAGGCATTTCACAGTGTGCTCACATTCAACAAAGGCACAGTTCTGCATTACAAAGCCAGCCTTCCATGTTAAAATAAATTGTTACCTGGAAAGGAGTCCTCAGATTGCTGTTAATGAGTCAGTGGTATTCTGTGACAGGAACTAGCTGTTAGTGTCCTGGGCAGTACAAATAACCTGTCCATGAGCTTTCTCTTGCTTCAGCTGACTATTTTTAAGATTGCTTTGACCTTCCCTTTGAGTAATTTCCAGATTTTGTTCAGACAATATACCCAGTTTTCCCCTGTTTGCTGAAGTGATGCTGAGTTTGCTTTTACTGTCTGTTCTGTCACCCAGCAAAGAGTCATTTCCTCTCTAAAAATCTAAACGTTGAACATGTTCCAAGGATTTTCCAAATCCTTACAGTCATTCAAGAAAAATAGAAACTAGTGACCAGATCTTATGCTCTGATTCCCCAAAGTGAGGTTATATCCCTATAACACATGCAGGTTAGCCTCAGTTTTTTATCTGAGCAAGTTCTTACTTGTTAATTTTCCTACTGGTTCTTATGTAGCAGTGTGCCTGCTACTTTCTGTCGTGTATTCATGTTCATTTTTGTATTAGACCTCTACTGTAACACTAGTAACCTGTTCCTTTGGACAGCTTGTTCAATCAGAGTTTTCCAAAAGAGCTGCAATGCCACAGGAATGACTTCAAGGTCAGGGAAACACCTTGGTTGACGTATTTTTCATGTATCCTCTTACTGGCAATTTGTTCTGCCCTCTGCAGGCAAATGTCTCAATTAGCTGGGCCACTGAAAAATAGGAAGACTTGGGAAAATGTGATGTATGGGCAGTTTTGACAAAGCTTGTCTGAGACCTCCCTTGGCAGATTCTCAAGCACGTACTTGGCTACCTGCAGCTGAGCTTTCCCAGCCCCACGGGCAGGGCAGGGCTTGTGCCTTTGTCCTGTGTCACTGTGATGAGTCTGCAGCCCTGCTGAGGCAGGGCTGTGTGCCCACAGGTCAGAGTTCACTTTGCAGCAAAGTGACCTGAATTCTTCACTGCTCCTTCTTTCTGCATTGCATTCACCAGTTGTGCTCTTGAATTGTCTGTGTCCTGAGGAAACGAGGATTGAGATAAGTGTCCTACAAATCTCTTCAAGCATTTGTTCTAGATGGTTTAATAACATTTAATTTAGCTGGATAGTGTATTGCTATATCAGTACCCAAATTTAATGAATGCCTTTAATGATTTTATCTACTTACGCAATAATATAGATTAATATTTTCCTAAAAATCATAGCAGGCCATTTTTTAGAAGTTTCATAGCACACACTTTCCTCTGAGAGCAAAAATATGCACTAGGATCAGATAAATTTTCAGTATTATTATTGCAAGTAGTCATTAACCTAAAATTACAGTCAGTTAAAATATCTCAATAGCTGATCTGTTGAAGATGTATGAATTTAAATTAAGCATTTTCCCATAGACTTGAGAAGGAGAAGAGGCATAGGCACAGACTAAAAATATATAAGCTTGTGTTTTAAATTTGTAACTATTTAATTGCTTATGAAATATGAATTAAATTTCCAAATCTACTTTCTTTTTCCCTTAGGCTCCTGATGTAAATTTAAAAGCCTAACAAATCACCCAAATGGAGATTTTGCTATTGAGATCAGACCTTCCAAAGAGTTGTGATCAGCAGTACAGATAAACCAGCATGATTTAGGTGTTTTGTGAATTGTCTGCAGTTTTATTCCTTTCAGAGAGGGCTTCTGCAAGTCAAGATGAGGAACCTGTGGTAGGGCTTTGTCAATACCCACTATTAAATAGAAATTGAGTATTTCAGATAGCAAGGCTTTTATCAGAGATTCTCTTTGAAAAATATATGTTGCCCTAGGAAGAATTAGCCCCAAAATTATAACCTCTAATACAAAAGAAAATTGCCTGCAGATGCCTTCCATCTGACAAATGTGACAGCTGTCAAACATGCAACAAAGTTAAATTGCTACCTCATCCCTGAAGCAAGCATCAATTTCTTTAAGTTCCAAGCTCCTGTTAAGCACAGCAAAAGTCAAGAGAAGATAGCCATAAGGGAAGCAGTTTGTAAAAATCTAGGATCTGTAGATCTGAAGAACCCAAACTTCAGAAAATATTTTGAAATGTGTAAGTTGTAATTGATGAAAGACTTGGGATGATCATTCCCAAGGTCTGTTCCCACTCTTTGTCCCCTGCCTTGCCCGCTCCATTGCAGTAACTTCCCACTGACCTTCTACAGCAAAACCCCTCTTTCATGCCCTTTGTAATTTGAAATGCTCCATGTTTTGTCTCACAAGGTGGGCATGAAGTAGCACGTGCATTATTACAGACAAGATCCAGGTTAAGGTGTGCTAATGTGTCATGGCTCTTCCTATGGATGTCTAGAGCCCAGTTTGTGTGTGTGCTGATAGGTCGTTCACTGAAAACAGGGAAAAAAGCAACACTGTCACAGAACACAGGAATGGGACCTCCATCCCTGGTGAGCTATTCTCCACTCTAGTCTGGCTTTGAGAAGATCTTGACTGTAATAGTGTCCAGTTTGGGATCCAAAACTTAAAGGAAAATGTTGACCATATGGACAGGGTCCAGAGAAAAACAAGCCTTGTTTCACATCACTGCAGAGAAAGACAGAATGAAGTGATCTTGTTCTCTGTGGATAGCAACAGGCTTAAGCCTCAGCAAGGGTGACTTGGTTTAGACCCAAGGGAAACATCTGAAGGACTAGAAGGGATTACTTTAATGGACTGTGGAATCTTGATCACTGGAGATTTGAAAATGTGGGGCAGATAAATGTATCTCTGAAATGGCTTAGGTGCAGTTGATCCTGTCTTAGGACAAGAATACAGTCTGGATGACTTCAGAGAGTCTTCTGTTTCATGTGCTTTTGTAGTTTATCTGGGGCTGGATCCAGCTCCATTTGACTCCAGTGCCTGAAGAAGGGGAAAAGAAAAGGAGTAAGTGGAAAAGGGAAGTTCCTTTTAAAAAACATGCCACCTGTGCTGGAACAGGACAGAGCATTTCAAGTCTTCTTCTCTTGGGCATTGTATCCCATTTTTACATGAACTTTTCAAGGCTTCTTTAAGAAGCAGTTAACTTGAAGAAATTCTGTCCTTTGTGATGATGAGGATAAAAAAGTTACTTTGCTAGAAGAGAATTTGGGTCTTGGTCCAGAGCTAGTTATTTTTAATTTCTGTCAGGAAGTGCACACAAATCTGTCAGTAAAATATATCTCCCTGCCTTTTTTTTTTTTTTAGTCTTGCAGAATGATAGTCTTACAGCATTTTTGTAGCAGCTTCAAACACCCTTTTCATTAAAGCTGTGTTAAATACACTGTGATATCACAAACAAAAGCCTCTGTTCATAGCAAATTATTAGAATTTCCCTAGAGTCCTGCTGATAATAGCATCTGTTGATACAAATGAAAATAATTCTATGATTAATTATTGTGAATTTGCAGATAGGTTTTTCAGTAGCTGAAATGCCCATTGACTCCTGAAGTGCATGCAGGGATGGAGGACATATGACAGGTTCAGCTAGAAGTTATCTTGGAGGAGGATGGAGGAAAAGAAGGCAAAAAATTTAAACACCACGGTCCCTGCAAAGTATGAAATGACAGCTCATACCCCAAAAAGTCACTGGCAGGAAGAAAACCTTTAGCTTAAGGAGACTTCAGGTGTGGCTTTCTGCTTTGCAGTGCTGTTCAGGGGGAGAAAAACAAGGGAAGAGGATGAGCTGGGGTGAAGTAAGGGATGAACACCAGGTGGGGGTGTTTGGGCTCCCCACAGCACAAGACTGTGATGTTTTCACAGCAGCCCCACAATGCAGCATCCACACCTACAGAGAAAATGGTGCTGCTGCTGCAGCCGCTGCCCTTGTACCCAACTTCTCCCAGCTGCTGCCCAGGACAGCTACCAAACCTCCTAGGGAATGTGATTCCATTCTGGTCAAAGCAGGGCTGATACACCCCTAAACCCAAGACAAAAAAATGCACAGAGCAGGAAAGAAACCCGAATCCCAAATCCTTTAGTCCCATTTTGAGACAGGCTGGTCTGTTCTGGTACACCTTTTCACACTGGCAATTTAAACAGGAGCTCAGCAGCTTTCTGAAAGCAACACCAACCAGTGCTGTGCCCCAGCACTGTTGTGCCTTGGCATCCTTCTGTGAAATACCAACCAAGTCCTCAGCCTGCTTTGAACAGGACTCTGGACTAGAGACTTCCCAAAGTCCCCTTCAATTCAAACGATTCTGCAATGCAGAAACATCAGGAAGGAATTCAGTCGCTGGTGCACACACAAGATGCAACACATGGAACATTATTTGTACCAAGCCGCTATAAAATTTTGGAACAGTTAATGTCATTTTTATCAGCCAAAGTATGATAAAACCAGTGCATTTTGAATTCAAGGTGATACATGCTACAGCACTAAAAACACAGGTTTGACTGTGCAACTATATCTGTGCCACCCTGGATCACCACTCACATGATTGACTTGCATGGGTCACCACCCCTCATGTGAGGGAGGACCAAGAAAAAATAAAAACCTAAGCATGCCACTTAACCCACAAAGAAATCTCTATCTGTCAAATAGCTGAATTCACAAAACTATCTGTGAGTACTTGTCTTCTGAATACCTGAAAAACCTTCTCCTAACTGTTTTATTATCTTCTGTTTCCTGCTTTTTAATGACCACCTCATGATTATGTAACTGTAAGAACACTGCCTGCAAGCTCTTTCAGAAGAGGCCTTATTTGTACTTCCTTAAAAGATTGCATTATAACTTTTATACTGAACACTTCTGAGGTTAGGCTCTACAGGGTGGCCCACTGCCTGGCCAAAACCAGGCAGTCTTGAGCTTAAACTGACACTGGTCATTATTCCCTTGATTGCAAGACACAACACCAATTGTTTGATTGAGGCCAGGTCTTTGTGCTTGAAGCAAAACTAAGCCTTATCTTGTACTCAGATCCTCTCAGCTAGAGAATAGAGAGACAAAACCCTAAGAATGAAAAAGTGACACCAGAAAAGGGGGGCTAAAAACCACAAATTTCCAGCTGACAAGCAGAAGTGAAAAGGGCTGCTTATTTGCAGAAGAATAAGGTGGCTTCTGAGAATATTAACATAATATCAAAATGGTGAAAACTTTAATACTCTAAGTACCAAATAGTAGGTAAGTGATCTCTCTAATGTGAAGAAAAAAAAATCACCAAAACCATCCTAGGAAGAAAACCTGCCTCATGCTTGTAGAAATGGGGACAAAGGTTTTTTTCTTTCTCATCACATCACCTCTCCTCCACAGGTAACTTTGTACAAGGACTCTGATGGAGAAGACTTTGGGTTCAGTGTCTCAGATGGTTTATTGGAAAAAGGAGTGTATGTTAAAAACATTCGACCAGCTGGCCCTGGTGATCTGGGAGGTTTAAAACCATATGACAGACTTCTACAGGTAATGTTTCTGGCACTCCGCAGGTTTAGCATGAAGAGAGTGACATACAGTTTTACTTTGTAAAAAGGTTTATAACCACACTGGGGGGTATTTGGGTATGTGTCTTTGGAGATGTAATTGTAGAAAACTGCAGTTTTGTTACTTGGAATGGCCCTGTAATCTACATTGCTTATTTTATTTTAAATAATGAGCACCACTGTTTGTTTGTATTTCTGCTGGCATGGGGTGTGTGTAGGAGGACCAGGAAGGACAAATGACCATAACTGCTCTGCACCACAGGCTGTGCTGTGTAGATTTCTTAGATTTCTTTTCTTGGCAAGAAAAGGAGCACTTTGTGGAGCTTTGGACTTTTTTGCAGTGGCACTAAAGCTGGATTTTCCTGTGCAGTCAGGTTTATAGCAACAAATTCTTCCAGAATGCTAGGTATTTTAGAACTCCAAAGGAGACATACAAATGCTCACTAGGAAGCTGCAATTTCCCACAGCATTTCCAGACAGATTTTTCTTTTTGGCTCTTTTCTTGATACAGGCCTGAGAATTATTTCTGTGTTTAATCCAAGTGTTGACTGACATAGTTGGAATAATGTATACTTACTCATCACCACACTTATCACAGTGCCAAGTTGGACTATGATGAAAAAGCCAAATTATTTCTCAACTAGCCTAATAAAATCCTTTACATAAATGTATATATATTAGGTAAAATCAGAGAAGACCTGAACTGAATTGAAATTTCATGCAAATTGAATTTGCAGTGTTCTACTGCACTTAAATTTTTGTGACGAACACCCTGAAAGACAGAAAAATTATGTGCTGTTAAATGTCATTATTGGAGTGAGCATTGTGAAAGCTGGCAACAGCCAGCACCAGTGTAAATATCCCCACTTCTGCTACATTCTCTTTAAAAGTGAGTAGAAAACTTAATTGATGTCTTCAGACGAGACATCACAGTTACATAGTCTTATACTGGGCCATTCTCTACTTGGAATAGTTAAATCAAGCTCCATAGTCTCAAGGAGAAATTTGTTTCTCTTGTGATCTCTTTTTTTTTTTTCCTAAGACGTCAACAAAAATCAATCTTCTCATCAATCAGGTAAACCACGTTCGCACCAGAGACTTTGACTGCTGTTTGGTTGTGCCCCTCATCGCAGAATCTGGCAATAAGCTGGAACTGGTCATTAGCAGAAACCCACTGGCATCTCAGAAAGGAAGCTCAGAACAGCACACTTCAGGGAGCGGGGAGTGGAGCGACCCGAACGCTGCCTTCCTTCAGCAGAGCGGACACACCAGCGTTAGCTCGGAGACACGGGATCCTACAAACACCTTATAGCAGAAACCACTGCAGCGGGACACTCGGGAACAGAAGACAATTATGGTGCTACATCCATTCAAGATTTCTCTGAGATTGAGGCTCAGATGCTGTACAGCACTGAAAAGCACAGGAGGTCAGTTGGTCTGTCTCAAGGCTTCTATTAATCCACCGTTACTTTGGAAATAGTTTCATTCTTCATTAAGTCAAGTCATTTTCCATTCTAAGCAATCTAGGATTAGTAACAGTAAAAAAAAATAAGGGCCTTTTTTTCCCCCAAATAAGAAAACTGGGGAGATGTTTTAAACATGATCTAAATGTTCTTCTCCCTTCAGCAGCAGCAGCTGTTTGAGGGAAAATCATGGAGTTAACCTCTGCTAACAAACAGTAGTGGCCAGGTTATGCTGTTTTTAAAAATGCTTTTATGAGGAAGGTGCTGCTGTCTGATGGACAAGGCAGAGTGGTTTACTGCACTGGGTTTTCCTGGGAAATGGCTACATCTCTGATTTTGGAAACCTTTATTCGCTGGCGAGAAGGGTGCACTCATTAGACAAAGCAGGGTTTAGATGTTATAACAGAATGCTTGCAGGAAGCTGCAGTTTGCATTGAACATTACTCCCCACTTCAGCAAACTTTGTTAGAACACATATTATTCCCTATGCAATGAAATATTTAATGGTAGGTCTTGCAACCTGTGGGGATTTTTAAGCAGAGACTTTTTTAGTGGGATAAAACCTCTGACGAGGGATTACTGAAAAGAGTGAAAATGAAATAAGTTCAGACAAATTAGAAAGATTTTTTAAAAAGAAAATGGCTTTTTTAAAATTATGTCAGTGGAGATTGATACAAAAGCTCTTTAATGATCCATAAACCTGTAAACTTGTACTGTCACACATGAGCTTTTTAAGTCAATCCGTTTCTTGAAGGAAGAAAGGGCCTATTTAATATGCTTTGTTTTCAGCCTTCTTTATGAAAAACATTACCCCCTGCAACACATTTTTAGAATATAAAATTGTAAATATATTTTACAAACACATTACACAAATTGTCTCCTCTCCCTTCTTCCCCCAAGCAATAAAATACTGCCAGTTGCTTTATATGCTCACCAGCAGCTGCATTGGTTTATTCTGGTATTCAAGTTGTTATTGGTAATTATTGTTATTGGTGAATATAAAGATACTGGATTTGTACATTTGTAGAGTCTCCATATCTAAGCAATCACCTTACAGAGTTGTTTCTGGTCAATTTAAACTGTTTAATGTATCCCTGTTGCTGTTTCCAATACATGAACAAGCTCACCTACCCTGCACACACACAAGTAGCTCTGATTTCTATTTCAGCACCTCCAGAAAAGGTCAGAATGACATTAAAGGCTGAAATCATGTTTAAAAAAAAATCAACAAAACAAAAACTCCAAGGTTCATGAGTCACTTAAATATGTATTTTTATTTGTAACAAATAAGTATTAAACTGTAAAGTATTTTTGTACAAATTTAATACTTTAATAGCATGATATTTATCGTCTATGTTATGTTTTTTGAAATCAAACTGTTGCAAATATTTGTATGGAAAAACTGTATAAATTGAAATAAACAGTGATTTGAAGACATTAAAAATGAGGTAGAGTTTTTCTAATTCATATTTTTCCCAGTTTTTACCCCACAGTTTTAGAAAAAAAATACCATTTTTATATTTGTGGTATACTTTTTCCTACCCTATGTGAAAAGAAAAAATTGTTGAAGGCAAGCAGGTTGTCCACATTTTAGTACAATGTGTCTGATGTTTGATTTAATATTTAATTTATTAATCTCAAAATTGCGATACAGCAAGTCCCACAGTACAATGAAAAAGCTGAAAGTGGAATGTTATTTGAACTCTGATTTGGAGTTTTGTTTTTCTTACTAAGATCATCAGCATAGAGCTATTAGCTAAAGCAGCAATTATAAGTAAGTTCTACATCATAGAAAAAGTTTTCTATGTCACTGATTGCAACTTCCTTGTTATATCTATAACAAGATTAAAATCCATAATCCATCAAAGCTTCATGGCCACAAATCTGCCACACCAGAAAAACCTAGACCCCTTTGTAAACTGTTTTTTTTACTCAAGAAATCTGTAGTTTTGGCACATCAGTAAGAGCATCTCATCAATACTGTAGCATTTGGAGATGGATAAATCTTAGTATGGACAGCTAGGAGTCTTTAAACCAAAATACATCCTTGTGTATTTTTTAAGGGAACATCTGGAATCTCAAAGACTTGTAAGTTCATTCTTCAGCAAAACAAACAAACTACATGATTTTTGATGACCAGTACACCAGTGAATCTACTAAAAACGGATCACTGAAAATTGAAGAGGCTCAGCATAAAACAAGCTGTTCTTCATAGAACATGCAAAACCAAGAAAGCCTTTGAAAGGCACCTGCATATTCACATATTCATTTGCATATGGAGACATAGTGTCTCCACCCCAAAAATCTTCAACAGGTTCTGTAAAGGTTCATACCAAGGCCAATTAATAATTGTCTGTTAGCTTTTGAAAAGCTTCCTAGGAATTTGCTGTCCCAAAGTTAGATTCTTAAGTCTGGAAGATCCAAGTGGGGATTCTTCTACTGTTGTCTGTCAAAACAAAACAAAAATGTTACCCAAGTTTGAAACAGACCTAGAATATATTAGCTTCTTCAAAACAGGCTCTTTCTCAATAAACTCAGAAATTAGATGTAATGAAAAAAAAAGCATCTGTTATCAGGTCTGACTTCATAGAAATCAATTTCGATTATTAAGTTTTATATACGTCTCTCACAACACATCAGCTAAAAACTGACATTTGTGCACAAACCATAAGCTGATACAGGCTAAGCTGGCCAACAGATCACTCTGAGAGTAAAAACATGTATAAGCTTACTACTATTGACCTTAAACCTTTTTTTTTCTGTATTAGCCATATATAACTCTGCAAAGACATCTGCCAAATTTGACTGCTTCACCAATTACTGGTCAACTTGAAAATTATTTATAAATGTTAATAAAACAATCATAACAGTGCCCTGGTGACTTGCAGTGGTGAAAAGAGAGTGCAAAAGTTTGTTTTAAACTTTCTCAGTAAGGAGATACTTACAGGGGGTATTTTTGTAGCATCCTCAGATGCAGGGATTTGTCTTTTACATGGACTTTGCTGCAAACTGCCCATCTTCTCTTTACTGAGAACTGATGAGCCTTTCTGTATCATGAGGTCACTCTGAAGTTCAGGTGGGTCAAGAGCACCTTGAGTAGCAGAAACAGACTGAGTCTCGAGCTCTTGACTTTGCCAGCACTTCATCGGGGGAGAGGGCATTTGTTTGGGACAGCTGTTTGTTTCTGCAATTGCCTCTCTCAAAAACCTCTGCAGACGTGTTTTTCTGGTGATCTCCTTGCTCTTTACTGCTCTCCTGAGGTGCAGCTCCTCAGCCACGACGTAGACACGGCAGCGTCCCCTGGTCACAGCTGTGTACACGTGCTGCCAGTGCTGCCGGCCGGCATTGCCGACCACGTACACCACGGTCCTTTCCTCCGAGCCCTGAAACGGGGCAGAACTCTGATTCAAAGGCTGATCTCCAGGGATTAGTTAAAAAAAAAGACAACAGTGAGGAAGTTGGAGGCAAATGGGGACACTCTGGAGAATATTTTCTATCCTGCTTTCAAAGAATTCTAGTTTCAAGAAAAGTTTCTGATTCTTTCATGAGGGAATAGGGTGCATCAGCTCAGCTCACAGCTGCTGTGCTCTTACCTGGAATGTGTGAATAGTTCTGGCCCAGGCATGCTTTATGTGACACAGCTTCCTCAGAGCCTTGTAGCTCACAGTGAACGTGGAGCCGTACGTGCTGCTGATGGTCAGCAAGCGCTGCTTATCAATTTCTGCATCCTAAAGGAATAGCACAACACTCAGCAGTGAGCCTGGATCAGCAGCTGGAGCAATGTCTGTACTTCCCTATTCTGGCTTGCCCTGAAATTACAACAGCTGCAACACCAACCAGCTCAAAGTTTCAGAAGACACTAAACCAAACAAATTGCTGTCTTTCACTGACCACCTTGAAGAAAAACAGTTTTCACTGTTCAGGGCCTACCCTAACTACTCATACTTTCACTGCTCAACTCACTGAACCCAGCAAAAAAAACCAGGTTTTTTGTTGCTGTTACTTTTAGGCCAGCTTGGTTTTCTGCCAGGGAAAACTCAAGCTGTAACATTACTCTTTACTTCAGGCTATGTTAAACATTATCTATTTCAATTACAATACATTTGAGTATTTACAGACTGTATTTACACTGAACACAATCAGACCAACACATTGTACAAAAAAGCCCAGAACTGAGGGGTTTTTTTTAATTTTCTATTGTACCTTGCCTCTTCCATGCCTTTTACACAACTGTTTAGCAGAACTAAGTATGTATTATGGACCAAATGGAAGGAGTGTGAATTGTTTCGTTGTGGGGATTCAGCAAGCACCGAATCATTTCCCACCAGGTTTTCTTTGTGCAAGTTCTTGCTGCAAGGACTTACCCCTGCTACAAAAAATATATCTCCATTGCAGACTCGTTTGCCCTCCTCATCAGACTCTGCAGTGAGTGTGGTTTCTCCACTTCTGCTTTCCTGGCCATTAGAACCCTCTCTGACACCACAAGCTGCCAAGAGATCCTTGAGATAAACATTGCGTGTGCTGGCAATCTTGTCCCCAGTTTGAAACAGAAGTCTGTTCTTATGGTCTCTAGGTCAGAGAAAGAAAAAGGGGAAAAGTGTGCATTTACCCTCTCTCAGTATTTTTTCTCTTTCCACTCTCTATACTTGACTCAGATTAAAAACATGAGTAATATTCAAAATAGTTTGGGTAACGCATTTATGTCTTGAACTTTTGTAAAACAATTTGGTAAAAAACAGTAATATAGAGTAGCAGAAAAATATTTCAGAATCTATTTAGAAATCATATAGTAGCAAAAAAAAATTAACCTTGAGGGTTTTTTTATGATGCTTTTATATGAATTTTGAATATTCAATAGTAACTGAAAATCTCAGAACTCACTATGTGAATTTAAATGAAAAGCAGTTTACCACTATTCAAAATGAGATTAAGAACCCATCAAGTAAAGTTTATTACATTGATGATTTATAACAGAATCAGATCCAGATGGAACATTGGAAGTTTTACAATCTTATTTTATGCTGTTGGCCTGGCTAGAACACTTTTAAAAACAAAATTAAATTGGTCACAGGAAAAATGCGAAACACTGGCTTACCTGGTTAAATGATTTGAATAGTGTTGGCAACAAAGTTCATTTATTAGATCACAATCTTGCCTAAATCATACAAAACAAGAACATGAACTAAGTCATGATATACAAAACATACAATTACAAGCAATCAAGATTTAGCATTAATTTATAAATAATGGAAAAAGCCCTTTTTCTCTCTGATGATCTTCTATCACCTATTAAGAACAATTAATTATTCAGAGTTTAGAAGACAGAGCAGTAAAGGAATAGTTTTGTCTAAATACCACAGAAAGTTTCTGCACTGTATGCCTAGATTAGCTAGATTTGGTTTTAAGATAAAGAAGAAAACTAAAGAAAAACTAAAACCTGGACAGATTATTTTCTGCCTGTAGATATATTAAAAATAGCAAATAGATTTATTTGCTTTTTTATGACCTGGAATTTTAACTTTCAAATGCAGCTTCAGTACCTATAAATATATTCTAGAAAAATCATACACAAAAATCACTAATAACAGTATTGTACCTGAATGCAGACTGGAGAAAAAAATTGATACCAGAGTTACTCAGCATTCACAAATCTCTTATTAGCTCACTGGGAACCTGTAAATAGTGGGTGTTTTTTACTTACTGAGAAAATGCTCTTCACAATTAAAGGTGCAGGAGTTTTTTTCATAAGTACCCTTTATAGCAGAACTCAAGGTTATGGACTATTGATATTAGTGCACATTATCCCTTTTTATCCCTTCAGTGTTTCTGCAAAGCCATGCATACTATTCATGCTCCTGTGATTACTAACTTCCAATCTTTCTTCAAAGTGTGTTAGAGCCCTACATCCCACCTTTTTTAAGTGAGGAGTATTCCAAGTATCTCGTAGTTTTATGCTATTGCCACTAGTCTCTCCAACTCAACACACTCAGCTATTTTTAGATTGTGGCTTCTAGCAAGCATTTTTTCAATGTCTGCCTGCACACTCCATTACCTTCTGAAAGCAATGAATTGTGATTCTTTGGCATCCTCCAATCCTGGCCCTTTCTTAAGTAAAATCTTTATTGCAGTTTGTAAATCTGTTTCAAAAGACGTAAAAGGTAAGACATTAAAATATTCAGAATTTTAAAAAGAAAAATATAATTCAATATGAAATTGCCTTTGCTTATTTCTTGCTTTAATGACACCTCAACTTGTTTAAAACATAACAGAAAAGAAACAAAGCCCGCCCCGAAAAACTCCCATACAAAATGACACACCCCCAAAAGAAAGAGAAATACACCATTAAACACCCAAGAAAACATCATGCTGTTAATCCACTATTAAAATCTGAGAAACAAGAGTGATATGGAAAGAAACAAATTCTTATTTCCGTGCTAAACAACAGCTGCATGGAACATTGAAACATGCAAAATAAGGTTTTGATACAGCACACTAAAGAGGTAAAGATCGAATATTTTCAAGCCACAGAGCTATAATCCACACTTGGATTTCACAGAAGAAATCTACTTTTAGTATTCTGTTTGCTGAGTATTCTGCTAGAGTAAGATAAGGTGATAATGCTTGTATAATTTTTTTTCTGCATTCCCCTTGAAGAGTTTTGATGCATATAAAAGAGAGGCCACTCAATCTGTTTATACCCAATAAATGTCAAAAAACCCCAGTAAACAATGGCTCTAGCCCTGACCCCAAAACATTTTAAAATAAATACTGGCATCCCTTCTTAGAATTTTCCTTACTCAATTCTACAGCTGGGAGCACATTGCTGTCCAGCACACCATACTGTTACAGTCACTTTTTACTCAAATTATTCACCTCTGAATCAATTCTGAAAATCTCTTAAGGTTTGACACCTCCAGCTACAATATAAAAAGACAACCACATTCCATTACAGTGGTGGAAGCTGTCCCCCATTTCAAAGTCTAACTGGTGAGCTGGAGCTCTACAGCCCATTCTTTGCACTTACAGGTCTTGCTGTGTGCACTTACTTAGAAGGCAAAAGACAAGCTATGAATGTAGCATTTAAATTTATACCACAAACAAAGCCAGACTAAAATTTTCCCAAAATTTTTGGGCCAGATATTAGCCTATGCTTTACCAAAGGGAAAATCAAGATCAGAAACTGACATACTCTCACAATTCCCGCCAGCAGGCAAAGCAATAAAAATAAATTTCTTCTCCGGGATTGGCATTGTCATTTTCTCATTCCAAGCAGAAACTTTCAGCACTTCATCAAATTCAGGAAGCTGCCGGTGAGAGATTCTGAACCAGAGCATTGGAGGGAAACCAAAAAGTTATTTTCAGTTAAAGAATTCCAGTATATCATCATTTGCATCAGCTTGAAGTTCCCCACTAGAAATCTTTTTTCATCTACACTACATGCCCTGAAAATTCTTTCCTCAGAGCATAACTTGATTTCACATTGAAAAAATTGGTAGTTTATTCTCTAAACCCTCCATCACCGCAGCAGATACTCAGTATTACTCATACAGTTCTTCCCATGGGAGCAAAATGGACTGAAACAGAAATGTTATCAAAAAATAAGTAAGAATGTTTGTAAAACACTTAGTATTTCTGGACATCTTGCAAATGTTCAGAATATTCTCAAATTCAATTAACATCAAATTAGATGTTAGATTTTCTAACATTAGATTTTCTTCTAAGAGGTTTAAAAAAGACATCAGGCACTGATAAGAAACGGGATAATTTCCAAAACAAAAGTAATGCATATGCTGGAAACTCTTTAGACTCTTTATGTATTGACAGAGAAAAAAATAGAAAGAACCTGTGATGTAATGGCCCTTGACATCTAAACTCTCCAAGCAATTCAATCTGTTTTAGTTGTTGTTACACTTATCAGCAATGTCTCTAAAACTTCATTTTTGGAGGAGCAACTGTAAGCCATTTTAGAAGGCATAAAGTCAGTTGTGCATTTACAACTCATAAAAAAACAACAGAGAGTATCTGATAGCATAATAGTGAAATACATCCCATAAAATTCAAGAGCATTCCAGCACACACATTTTTTTTTGTCCAATATATGCACCTGAAAAAATCTGTAGGGTTGGTTTGTTGTTAAAACCAATGTTATGGATTTGAACTAAAAAAAAACTAACAGAAGCAATACTAGAGAGTCTAATCTGGATGCACTGCTATTTGCAGGTAAAAGGCCAGGCAAGAATTACAAGAATTCTTCACACACACATCAGGATACCCTACCTGGACGCATTATCTACAATGAGTTGTGATTCAGCTCTGTGGTTAGTTCGCAGTTCCACAGAAAAGCCTCTTGATTTTAGACCCTCAAAGATATCAGCCAACATGTTCCCTGGGTCTATGCTTGGTAGCTGTCTAGTATCACCTAAACAGAATGCATGTTAATTTTTGTGAGAAGGAATAACATCTCATCTGTTGAAAATTGTCTTAAAAAAACAAACACACTCAAGCTTCTACACAGTAACATCCATCCTTAATACAATTCACATGAAATCAAACTTTCAAGAATCTAAGAAACTTTGGGAATAAGGTTGTAGTGTAGTCTTTTTATATTCCTCACCCAGTAATGCTTTACGAGCAAGTGTAAATCCCTCTGCATGATGAGCACTGACAGTGATCACATCTTACTCAAACACACTTTGAAAGCTATGTATTTAAAAACAAATGCCATAAATGGTGTGTCAAAAAGGAAACCTCTAAGAAAGCATAAAAAATTTACTTTACATTTCTTTGCTTTCCTTTTTAAATTAAAACAAGATGATCCCAGCATTAAGAATGGCATGAAAACTCCCTTCTAACATACAATTCATATGCTAACAATAGCTCCTTCAGATTTAAAGAAATCAGAGAAATTTTCCATTTGCAAGATGTAATAGCCTACCACATGGAAGTCAGAATAAGACAAAACACTGCTAAACAGATAATGGAGATACTGATAACTTTCATACTGACATTTGGAAAATTGTCTTTCTCATCTGACCTTAAACAATAGAAAAAATATCCAAGTACAGAACAATGTAATAAGAGACTCGGTGAGAGCTCTGATACTTACTTACACTGTATATTGTGCATTATTAAATATTGTATAATGCTAAATTTGCTCTTTCACTTACCTAGAATAATAAGTTTAGCAAGCTGAGCATGCTCACACAAGAGTTTCAAAACTAAACTAAGAATGTGTACAGACACCAAACTTCCTTCATCCACAATGAGAACCGTAACTGCAGAAAATTTCCATGGCTGTTCTTGGTCACTCCGCCTCCAGGATTTAAAACTATAGATAATCTAGAAACAAATAAAGCAAGCTCTGACACTAATCAGCTCTGAACTATGTTATAAAAGTAGACAGTGTGGTATCATCTGACGTATGTAGAGCTTTTATACAAAATTCTGAACTTACACCTGTAAAGACCCAGAAGACTCAACCATTCAGTCATATTTTCCTCCTCAGTGAATACATTTATAGCTGAGATTAGCAACACTGACTTACATAAAAGCACAGTCTTTTTTTTTCTTGCAGGAACTGTTAAAGACACTAGGTCAGCCATTAGGTTGCTCAGTAACAGAAACCTCCTACTACAACTTGCTGTCATTAATAATACCCAAAATTGCATGGGGAAGGGGAACAGGCAACTAACTATCCAGTCCCCAAAGATAAAATTAGCCAACAGTACTTTTTATGTTATTATGATTTCTACTTTTATGGGTTATTCCGTAACTCCAATGTCTTCTTGGCACCTTTGATACCTAAAAACAAGACAGACTTGGCCTAAGTTTATTAGCAGAGTTTGCTATATACTTTTTTCTAAAAAAAATTCCACAATACCTAACATTAAATAAGGAAAAACTGTGCAAATGAAATTTCTCTCATTATTCAACTCCAGGCTACTGATCTTTTCATGTATGTGCTCTATGATTGCTAGGCAACAGGATCCTAGAAAACAGCTCTACCACCTAGAAATTATTTTTGTCTTTATTAAACTAAAATGCAGAACTGAGAAGCTGAAAAAACCAGACGCCCTAGCGAAGCACAAGTTTCAGATGTATATAAATAGTAAAGAAAACAAAGTTAGCAAATAATGTATTTCAAATGACTGATTTATGATTCCCCCAAAACATAATGCTGACTTTCAAATGCTAAGCTGTACCCAAGCATTAACATTAATAACAATAACAGGCTACACATTTCTTAAGGGACATTCAATAACGAGCTGCTTTTTTTTTTCCAAAACAAGAATGGACAGTACCAAAAAGTGTTTCAGAACCTAATTAAAAAAAAAAAAAACAATAACAAGAAACAAAACCCAAAACAAACCTTACCTGATGCAGTGTATATGCAGGAAGCTGTGTTTTTTCTCTCAAAAGACTTGTTGCCCTCCCTGTAGGTGCAGTGAATAGTACATTCAAATATTTTTTTGCATACATATTCTCTGATTCCCAGTGGTGATCAAATGTATTCCATTCCTCAGATGCATCCAAGTCTCCTTCAAAGTCCTTAGAAGCAGCTTCCACTTCTTTTTCCATTTGCTTTAGATGACGAAAAAGGCAGCTAACTATTGTACTCTTCCCACAGCCTCCTTTTCCACTTATGATTGTGACAGGATTAGAACAAATTTTTTTTACAGCAATCACCTGATCTTTGTCTACCTCTGTTTTACTTTGGATACCAGACATAGAGCCCACCTCCTTTTCAGGAAAGTGATTTTCACCATTATGATTGTCTGGATTATTTTCCTCTATTTCATGTGCCTGGGTAATATTCATTTTGTTATCTGCAGTTTCTCTTGGCGCCTCAGAAATACTAAGTATCTTTCTCACATCCACATCCAGTTTCCATGTGTGCTTTGACAAAAGGTCACCTACATACATTGCAATATCTTTTTCAGATTTGTAAAGATGAGGCAGAAACACCAGCTTTTTCTCCCGAATCACTACATTCTGATCTTTCAAAAATTCAAGAGATTGCCAAACATGCTCAATGGACATGTGTTTGGATACCAAACGAGCTAATTCATCCTGATCTTCGTATGTGTGCCCCATTTGTCTGCAGCGAGTCTTGAGCTGATCATACAGAATTAATGCATTCTTCTGCAACTCAGGAATCTTCCAGAGGAGATGCTCACACTGACAGAAGGCAGACCACGTTGCCTCACAGTAGGGAATGTTCAACTCCTTATACATAATCTTCTCCCCAAAAAGAGTAAAAGCAAACATAGATTTATTTCAGAAGGTGTTAGCCTCTTGCTGAACAACATTACTCCTAGTAAATAGAAATTGCAATTCAGAGGGTGGAAGTTTGCAATAGTTTACTTATTTTTCATAAAGCAAAATACTTAAAAGTAAGCTGGAATGATAATTCCTCTTAGTTACCCTTCGGTATGAAACAGAAACTTTAAAAATAAAAAACTTGGCAAAGAAATTGGGTACTAGGGAGAACCCGTGCACACCAAATAATACATTTTCATGTAAAGGTACACAAACTGTAGAAACAGAGCACAGGAAAGCCATTAGCCAGAATACTGTACCCAATTCTGAACATGTTCAAGAAATATGCCACCTCTACAGAAACTACCACAAAATAGTGGAAGATTGATATGTGCAAAACAGATGAACTATTGAGAGCAATTAATTGCACTTGCTCAGTCGTAAGAGAAAAAGCTAAAGACAGTCTTCAAGCAATAAAAAACTGCAGTGAGAATGCAGGTCCTTGAAGCAAGAGAGCAGCAAGTCTACTGCATAAGGAACAGTCAAACTGGACATCAAGAAAATATTTTTAAAGGAAATTATGTGAAACACTGGAATATACTGGCTACCCTGCTGAATCTCTGAAATTAGAGCTCTTAAAGACAAGTCATAATATCTCCAGTAAAGCACTGGAGACCTAAAGAAGAGGGAAAACCAAACTCATTTGTGAACACCTGAAGTTGTAGCTCTCATGTGAGGTGCAGGACTGCTAAAGAGAGGTGCAGCAGCAAAGCTCACGGCAAGCGCGGCAAAGGGAACCAGGAAGGTAAGCAAGCACTGCAAATTCCATTGCAAAAAACAAACTACTGGACCAGATCACCTCTTACAGAAAAACTTATTAACCTTACTATGAAAGCACAGATATTGTTCTATATATTAGGAACAAAAGTCTCACTTACCGGTATAAAATTGAAGAGAACAGTTGAGGATTTTAAATTAGCTGTCTAATTTTTGGCCCAATTACCTCAAGTATTTTATTTTCTGTCTCTTGTAGAAAATACTAAACAAATGGTTGTAACAAAACCACTTTCAAAAATCTTCTGAGATTAATTAATTCTAGACCAACTGGAGAAACAAAACCCTTTGCTAAAACTGAGTCCTGTACCTCATCCCTTTCCAAATGAGCTATGCTTAGCCCCTACAAATGCCCATTTCATCAAGTGAACCCAACTAAAACAGTAAACCTCAAATGCAGCAAACACCACGTTTTTACCGTACATAACCTTACTTACCCTGCTGAATCCAAGTTTCCATGGCTCATCCTCTAGTATCTCATCCAATTTTGTTGCCATCTCATCAGCTACCTCCTCACCATCCGCATCAGCCGTTCTTTCCCAACACATCTTATCTAACAGACAGCAAAAGTGGCGTGGCAGAAGAATTGGCAAGAACTCCAGTATCCTTGGAAAAGCCAGAGCTCCCAATACTGCCTTCCCTGCAACTGCACGCACCATAAACACAGGAATTTTTATGTGATACACAAAGATTGTTGCAAAGCAATTTACACTGACTCTGGCTTCATTCTTCTGCCTCCCTTATCTCCAAGACATTACAAATTTTCTCATTTTCTTACTTTCTGTAACCCTTCTCAAAATTTTTTGAAGTCTGTTTTCCCTGAACTGCCTTAAGAAAAAAACAATGCAAACAGATGACATAAAACCAGCAACTAAATGTATTCACTTGGAAAATATGTATCATTCACTTGGTTTAAACTGCAAACTCAACAGCATTTTGTAGAAAGTCAGCTCGGACCTCACCATGCCTGCCTCTTCCCTAGAAGTAATTTTCATACAGATGTACAGAAGAACATTTCAAATGCAAAATAAGAAAAGAGGCTTGTAAATTTGTAGTTTCAGATCAGTAGAGGAACTTACCAAAAAAGTGCTCTCCACTGGCTTTCTCAATGACCCCAAAATTAAGCTATCACTTTCCCTGTTCACATCAGTCATGGGCTGAGAGTGAGGAATAATGAAACTGATTTGCTCTATATTTTGATTTAAGAAAGTAATTTCAGAAGAAAGAAAAACAAATTTAAAAAGGAAAGTGAAACTTTCAGAATCTTTAGCTCTTGGAAAAAAATAGGCTATTTTTAATTAAGTGTTAAGGAAAATTTAAAACACTAATTTTTCTCACTTAAGTACTTTTCTGCTCACTGTCTTACCCTCATAAAGCCAAAGATCAAACCTTTTCCCTTTTATGCAAGTACTTAATTTGCACGTAAATCATCAATACACACTATTTCCACACACAAAAAAATACCATGAAGGCTTGAAGAACAAACTACTCAAGCCCATAACAATTAATGACAACCAAAAAAATTTACTACACTAACAGTAGCAACTAGGGTAGGGGAAGGGTCTATATTGCTCAATGATAAAGATTAAAGCTTAAAATGTAGCAAATTAATTTAAGCTAGATACTAGGAAAAAATCACCAACTACAAGGTGAAGAGAGCAGGCACACTGTGCAATCTTTTCTATCATTACAAAATGAGAACAAAAAGCCTGAAAGCCTACAGAACACTTTCCTCCCCTTACAAATGGGATTTGAAGCACAGTCCAAGTCTAGCAGAGGCTCTGAACTCTCCTGTTATACACAATTTGACACCCAAAAGTGTCACCTCCATCATCTGACCTGACACTGCCCAGTAAGCCAGGTACTGGAATACTTTGCTCACTTACACGTAACAGTAGATAGACCCAACCTGTCTGTAGGGGTTATGGAAACAGATCACCAGAGCAAAACAGAGCTCTAATGCTGAGGCCACACCTCAAACACCCTGATTTTCTCTGTATTTCACTGGTTTGCTTCAGAGCAGCTAAGTCTGGTCCCACGGACTGATTGCCCTTTATGGATTGGAGTACCTCAGGAATGCAAGTGGAACACATTGTTTGGGTTTCATCCAGCAGGGATACTCAGTCAGTACTCTCAGAGACAGCAGGGACAAGGGGCATGTCTGCTTCAAAAGCACACTCCTGATCCAATCTCTAACACTCAGGTAGTCACACTCACGTAACCACACCAACACTGCCCACAACAGCATCCTCAGAAGTCTGAAGTGGAGACACTCCAGTGCTTCCACAGCCTGCTCCCAGCCACACCACTCTGCTGACAGGGGGGATCCAAACACACCTAGACAGTCTATTTAGTGCAGCTGATCACGACTAGGCTGAACTCCTTCACTGATCCCTGTGCTACAGAGAAGCACCTATTGAACATGTGTACTGTTGAACATGTGCCCCTTCTAAAAAGCCACTGCCACTGTGCTTAAGTAGTGATGAACCCATCTTTCAATAAGCCCCATTATAGCTGAATAAACTACAGGAAGCACCAGTGACTTTTCATGGTAGAATCACAGAAGCATAAAACGGTTCCGGTTGGATCTTAAAGATCAACTAGTTCCAAACCCCTGCCACTGGCAGGGACACCTTCCACTAGACCAGGCTGCTCAGAGCCCCATCCAACCTGGCTTTAAGCACTTCCTGGGATGGAGTATCCCTAGCACAGACAATTCTACTTAGCCTACAGAACTCAGCAAAGTTCTTCTGTATGCCTATTTTTAACTGATCAATTGTCCTACTGTCCTGACATATTTTAAAATAAAAGAATCATTTGAATATACATTTCAAATGAATACATGTTAGTTTGAATGATGTATATGAGATAGAACTCCTTAGCTTATAAAACAATTGGAACAGCACAGGATATACCTACATGATTTTGAAACATAATAGAAGATGTCATAATCTTTGGTATCTCTTTTGATCCCTCTTGGCTGTAGCTGTGAAACTTGGAACTGTTTTAGTTTTTCTTCAAGGTTGCTAAAACTCAACACAGACTCCACAGGGAGCCAAGCAAAAAATTTTTCTTTCCAATCTTCAGGAACACGACATTCCTTAAGAAAGAGTGAAAATACTTGTCGGTTGTTTTCTTCTACATCAGTCCGCAGAAAATACGATGGATATCCTTGCACAAAGTACTTCGACCCCATCTTTTTAGCTTTAACATTAACTTTCCACCAAGGGTCAACTAATGGAAAACGTCCAACCACTTCATACTCCTTTCTGGTGCCGCATTCCTGTATAATAACTGAACCATTAAAAAGAAAAACAAATCCAGTGTTAATTGACAGTCATAAAAATCAAAAGTTTGTGTTGATTAAGAGTTTTGCTGGTTCAATGCTTTTGTCTTTTCTGTAAGTTGCAGTAGTAAAACAGGGGTTTTCATAAATTCCTGATGCCTGTCTCTCCACTAATATTGAAAAAAAAGTGAAACCAAACTCAGAAAGCACTAAAAGTTCTTCTCTAAGCATGAGGAATAAATCTAAATATTAATTTATTAAGCTAATTAAATAAACATGGTTTAATATTATGGTTTAATATTTATTCCACCTCAACTTTATAACTGAATTTTAAACAGTTTTATCACAAAATATTCTATCACAATGCCTGCATAATCTTCAGATACGTTTGTATACCAAATATTTCTTGTGACTGGAACCACCAAAACTGTAAGGAATTAATATAATAAATTCTTAACATTTTGTATGACCTGGTTTGCCTCCTCTTTGCCTTCAAAAAAAAAAAAAAAAAAAAAAAATTCCCTGATCGACAACTGATACTGGGGACCAATTGCTATGACTAGAATAAAATGGGCACCTATGTTTAGCAGGGCCTCTTCCTCACCAGGACAGCTCTTACATCTGTAATAGGTTATTTATTTCTTCCTGGTTATTTAGCTCAGTTTAGCCATTTCAAAAACAAATTGAAGATAAAACACTTTTTAGGCAGAGGTTGCTCCACCTTCACCAACTTTTCTAAGCTCTAAGTAGAAAGCTGAAAATCACTAACATCAAGTATGAACACTCTCACGTGTCATGAAAGAAAAAAATGCGCTTTTTTTTGTGTGTGTGTAAAGTTAATTTGGATGGGAAAACCTTATGTTTTCCTACTGTTGCAATCCTGTGCCCGTAGAAAAGCAGAGATCACCCTTCCCTTCCACCACCAGCTCACCCCCTACTTCGGTCCCCTGTCCCCTCGCTAGTGTTCAGCTCCGGCACGGGGAAGGGCCGGCACCTTTCCCGCGCACAGCGCCGCCTCCCCGGCCGCCATTCCCGCAGCGCCCGCCCCCGCTGCCCGCCCCGCGGCCTGCGCGGAGCC
>VZRH01002394.1:849977-870736 GCA_013397555.1 Urocynchramus pylzowi
GGCCCGCCGTTCTCCGCCATGCCGCCCCCGCCGCGATCTGCCCGCCCCCGCGGCAGGGCGGGACGGCGCGCCCGCAGCGGCGCGGCAGCGTCGGGACAGTCCGGAGCGACGAGTCCGGGTTTTATTTATTTTTTTTTTTTCAGCATTTCCGGACATAATTCTCTGTCTTTGCATGACCCCTATCACAAAACCATCAGATCATGATATCGCACAATATCATAATTCGAGTATATCCGATTATGTTTCACCCAGCTGCCCCAGAGTAGTTTAATGTTATGGATAACTGGCAAACTCTTCTCCGGAAGGCCCTCATTGAAAACCACCTTTCTTCCCTACACTGTAACCCTGGCAGTTGCTGCTTAGTCTTCACTTTTGCTCAACACCGGATCCTTGCCTTTCCTGAAACTTTATGACAGTTCATTGATGAAATACCAAGCCTTCTCATGTTCAGTATTGATCTCTCAGCGAAGTCCCCCAGAAATCCTGCTGTTCCATCATGAAAGTAAGTCTTCCTACAACCTGTTTTAAACTGATTTTCACTGGTTCGTTGTCAGCTGTCGGAACCCAGGACATCCCTCTGGCTGCCCTGGATGGCTCAGGGTCCTGGCAGGGGGCTCGGAGACCTTGGGACACAGCCCAGGACACCTGTGGCTTTGATTTTGATCCATCAGCTGGAAGTCCTCAGAGGATGAAATTAGGTGATGTATCTAGCTCACCAGCAGGCAGGAGTAGCAGGGGAAGGGTTAAACTGTCATTCCTCTTGAGATGGAAAGGTTTTGGTTTTACCTTGTGTCTTTCAGGGTGTCACAGAGCAATCATTTCCACAGAAATACTTTTCAGGAGGTGAAGTTCTGGACAGCAGCAAGGCAGCCTAACTGCCTTTTGAGATGTGGCACTGAAGTGCTGGAGCCAAATAGCAGTGAGTTGTCCTTACTGCTAGCCACGAGCCTCCTGGAACACAAGGTCCACAAGCTGTCAGCTACCACCAGCCTGACCTAATAGTGGAGCGTGGGGATTTTTGAGATCTAGGGAGCCCATAAACAGGTGTCAACATATGGAAGCTTTCAGAGGGTGGTGGCTAGTGAAAAGGGGCTTTAAAATGACTGCAGATTAATTAGCACTTTTACTTACCAGAGTTTCTTGTGTGAAACCTCTTCACAGCTGGGTGACATTTCTATAGATGAGGCAAAAAGTGCTAATTCTACTGACATTGCTTTTTCCCTAGACAGTAAATTTCAGAAGATGTCAAACATGCCATGAATGAGATATATATGTCTCACAGCCTTCATTATGAGTCAAACTGGTAGAACTTGAGACATAAAAACATTCAAAATTTTTAAAAAGTGAGAGTTGTTATAACAGCATCATATTGCAGCATGCTTTGTCATAGTCTAAAAGAGGGGCTTTCTGAAAATTTGATAGGTGTAAGATAGAGACCCCTGGTTAGGACAGATAAAGTGATTTAACTTGGAACTCTTCCAATGTAAACCAGGACGTTAGCAATAATGTTGAACTCTGCTTAGAAGACATGCTTGGCATTGTCAGGGCTTAAGGAGTCAAGGTAGATTCTTTGCACTTAATTCAAAGTTCTGATACAGGACTGCTCCTTATTAAAAGCTTCAGAAGAAAACCAAGACAATCTTTTCATTCTCTTTTCTTCCCAAGCCCACAGAATGTTTACAGCATCTGGCATGTATTTCACCTTACAGAACGGTGACCTCATCAAGATGTGGGATCAGGGTCATTTAACTTAACCATACTGTTGCAGAACATTTTAAAAAATGGTTTACAAGTTATTACTTTCTGTGTCTGAGGGAGAAAAAAGCAAATCCAAGGGGGGAAAAAACAATCTGGACAAAATGGCTGCTGTTACGGCCAAAAAAAAAAAAAAAAACCCCAACCCAAATTACTATTTTTATAATTAGATGTATATGTACAAAGATTTCTGCTGGAATATAATACATTCATTCACCAGGCTTCATGTCCTACTTGCAGGTTTGTATATCTCAGGAGAGAAATCCAGTACTGTTATCTGATTCACCAGGAACACATAAAATCTCCCTTAACAGTGTTTCATAGTGGGTAATACTTGGCAGTACTTTTTCTAAAACAGTCTGTATCTTGGTGGCTTACAGAAAAAACCTCCTGTGTTTATCCCAATGTGGTCCATTAATGAAGAGGCTACAGAAAACAGAAACAACAAGAACCAAACCAAAACCAAACGAAAAAAAAGCTCAAACCCCCAGAAAATCAAAGAGAGCCTTCTTAAGAAATGCCTGAAGTTCTCCAGTTCTATTTGTAAATGAAAATATGGGTAACTTCAATGACCATGTGATAATATTTTAGTTCACTTGTCCCTGGCTGCCCTCCCTCATCCCCTTCCCCAGCATCCTTTCATAATTAAGGGTTTGGAGGAGAAATTATCTGCATAAGTCTGCATTTTTGCAAGAGAATCCAAGACTTGTTCCTTATGTTTATAATTTATATATAATAAGTATATAATTTTAATAACTAATAATTTTTATATAATTTATAGAGCTATGTTGTTCTGTAATGGTGTAATCTCTACATTCCTGGTGAACCACACAGCAAAGATCTGGTTAATAAACTCAAAATTAAATAGAAATAAGTCTCAGAAAAGGAAAATTCTTTGTCTTTTGAGACTGTCAAACAAAAGGATATTAGTAAATATGTTTTAAGTATTGTTGTGTAGTTGCTCATCTTTGCTTTTGAGAATATTTTTCTGATAACAGGGAGTAATAAATGGGGGGCAGAGGGGGGGGTAAGAGCTGGGGTGTACATTTCCCTCAGGATTTGACTGAAGACTAGTATTGTCTGTGCTTAATGGAATGGGTTTTCTAATTTTCCTAAGCAGAAGGTCACCCTGCTGCCAACAGTATCATACTGTGTGACTGTCAGGGTGTGATTCTGGGCCCAGTTTCCATCTATATTTGCAAATTAACCTGAGCCAGAACAGGGCCTGAAGTGGAGGTGTGCCACCATCCACACTGTCTGCAGCTGAGGCACTCTGGCACATTTTGCCCTGTGTCAACAAACACCATCTCAGATGATGCCCAGGCCCTGAGAGCTTTTCTTCCCCTTCCCACCATTCAGAATCAGGACCAAAGAACAGATCCTGTTTTCTTTCCTGGTTCAGAGGTAGCCACTAATGCTTCCCTAGAGAAGTCATTTACCAGTTCTACTTTGCAGCTGTTTGCCACCAAAGGCCACTGCTCCCATTAGCTCTACAAAGCCTTTTGTGATACTCAGATCTGGAAAACATTTGTAGCCACTTTCCCCCTCTTTAATTTTTATCTGGAACTTTTCTTGAAAAATAACTAAATCAAAATGAGTAAGCACTTTCACAGTCTAAGGTCTGAGCCTGTTTCCAGCAGGTCCTTTGAGAGCCCTTCCAATTATTGGCCTTCAGCTGGGCTCCTGACTTTAGCTATTAATTTTTCTTCATAAATAAATCACATCTGTGCACTAACTCTTCTTTGTTACTGTTCTCCAAATCTTCTACACTTTTCTGGTAACGAATTTATTGCAATTTTCTTCATGTGGTTTTATAAGCATAATGAGCAGATGGAAGTGCTCGGATTACAGCTAAAACCAGCTTAAATGCAACTGTTCATCTTCTTTTGTAACAAAATCAATGAACACAAAGATTAATTTCTAACTAAGTTTGATTTGTCTCTTTTTTTGTCAAACAGCCACTCCCAATAGGTGTTCTGCTGGAAAAAGCAAGGTTCCAAGAAGGATTTACAGAGGAGAAGGGATGGAGAAGGAGCAGATGAGAGATACTAGTAGAGTTAAGTGTTAGAGGAAAGAACTTTACAATCCTCCCATTCATCCCAACGACTTCCAGGTCTGAATAGAGAGTATCAGACTGTAAATGCTGCCTTTTGTTTTTGTGTAAGGCACTCTGATACAAAGGACTTGTGCTTAATAGAAAAACTGGGAAGAGTGGTGGTGCCTTGTTGATTGATGCTGTCAAGCAGCAATGGGTATAGAGGTCAGGAGGATTTAAAATCCACTGGGATTTAATGTCACTATGCACTTTACTCTGGGATGGCTTCCATCCTAAATAAACCACCTGGAGAATGGAAGTAGTTATGACAAGAGGGATATGGCAGCTCTGAACTTAATAAAAAGTTATAATGCTCACATAACACAGTGCTGGGTCACACATCTAGTATGGATCAGAAGATACTCATGGAAAGTGAATGCACAGTGACAGCTGAATTGCCCAAACCATGTGGCTTTTTTAGCATAGCGGGGATAGTAAAATAAAGAATAAAGCTCCCTTTGGGGTCCTCACACAGAGTGAAATTTAAGTTTTCCAGACCAAAATGCCAGATGCTGGTAGAAACGCATTGTGTTTTGGGATTGATAAAGTGCTGCAGCTATTATGCTTTTCCTTTGGAAATGTATTAGACCTTTAGTGATCACTGCAGGCCAGGAGTTTGTTATTTCTCAGAAATAAAATTACAGGATGATTTTTTCAAAACTTAAAAAGATTTTTCAGTCTTGATTGCACGTAGCAATAGTTTTGTGGCTGTGAAACCAGAACCTGTTTTCTTCACTGACACATTTGCTCCCCTTTTGTTGATATACACCAGTTTTACCAGGTAGTGGGGTTCTGTGTTCTGGGTTTTGTAGCTTCATAGTTTTTTTTGTTTGGTGTCGTTTTTGCTATGAACTCTTCATTTCTTCTGAAGCATAAAATTTGACACAACACATGGCAAATACATAAATTAGAAGGGCAATTCTAATGTGGAGTTCTAACATTTGCAATTTAGCCAAGATTTCTCTCATAAGTGATGGAAGAGTTTGCAGTGGTGGCCATGGTGCGTGGGAGTCTCTTGCCACATCTCCATTAGTGCCAACAGAGCACACAGAGAGGGAGGGTGGAGGGCAAACACAGGAAAATGTGGGGGCTACCTTGAACTGTAGGCTGAAAAATTTGAGAGGATGCTGGATTATGGAGGAATGGGGGAAGATGTGAACATGGAAAAGAAAAAGAGGTACTATCCTTTCTGAGGATGCAGAAAGAAAAAACAGAAAATTAATACAATACAAAGAAAAGAAAGGCAGATTTTCCATTGCTGTTTCTCAAGGAAAAAGTCCAACACTTAATAAGCAGTGCTGTCTCTGCTAACTCATTTAGAAACCAGATCCTAGCTAGAATTTTGATTAGTAATTATGAGCATGTTTCCCTTCACCTACAGCTTTCCAGGGAGAGAGACCAAACATTGACTGAATCCAGTGATTTCTCTTTTGTATTAACACTACTCACACAGCATTCATAATGCCTCAAACAGCAGTAATGAACATGTTCTATACAGTGAGCTAATTGCATCAGAAATTATTTGCTTAATAATAAGATGACCCCTGAAAAGTTAGTTTTATGATGTGAAGCAAAGAAAATTATTTCTTGACATGACATGTGGCAAAGTTGTTCTAACACATAAAAGTCTTTCTACTCCTTTGTGTATAAGTCTACTCATGTAACAGCTATTCAGAAAATAATACCAATTTGTTTATATTAATGGGATAGATTTTGAAATTTAAAACTCTTCTCACTTATTTACTCTTAATTTAAGAGAGCTGTTCCTAAGAAGCATACTTGCATGATAACATACTTGTATTTTTGGTTCTAATAAAATGAATTTTGCTGCATTCTGACTCATTTTATTCACAGCTGAAAGTGCTTGCAGGAGACCCCCTGAATTTTTTAACGCACTACCAACAGACACATATTCAGACTGTGTCTTTATTAATAAAGACAGTCATTACTAATGAGGACAGTCAGTGATTTCATGTATTGAATCTGATATTGAATTAATGAAAGACAACATGTATGCAAATGTGCCAGGCCATTCTTCCGCAATGCGTTTCACAGTAGAAGTCGAATTTTATGTGTGTATTTTGAACTGTGACAACGTACACTGCTGCTACTAAGTTTGAAAGAAAAAGGTCTTTATGGAAAAGGATTTTTTTAAATGGCTGGTAAGACCAGCCTAATGAGATTCAGGACAATTAGCTTCCAACATAGCACTGGTCAGGAACAGAACAAGTTTTTTCTTCTCTCCTAGCAATCATGAGTCCATTTTTTGATTATTCCCATCAATACCTTGATATGTGGACTTATTGCTTATCTGGCTATTCTACTTCCCAATGAATGGCTTTTTTGGCTAGTTGCCATGAAAGTAAATGTTGGAGCTGAGACTAAGCTGTGGTCAGATGGACCAGATGTTATCACAGCCCATTTGTTTCTCCTGCTCTGCCCGCCTCCACACAGGTGAGGCCACACACCCAGCTCTCCCAGCACTCATCTGCTCCTGCCCAGTACTGGGCAGTTTATTTTAGCAGCTTGCAACAGCATTTTAACCTAAACTGGCCAGTTTTGCCTATGACACAGGTGAAGGGCATTCATACTAAACATGATGAGGCAAGCAGACAGGAGAGATTAGAAGCATTACCTAAATTCTTTTACCTTAAAGAGACTCTCTGATCAGTTACCTATGCTCAGGGCATTTTGGCTCTGTTCTTGACTTGTCACAGGGTTAAGGGGAGAAATCCAGATTTGTTTGAAACAGCTCTGAGAACACCAGTTAAAAGTATTTCTTGAACATACCATATATATACTTTCTAATACAGAAGCATTATTTTCCTTCATTCTGATATCAAAGATGTGAACTATCTTCAGAGAATGACATACCATCTCAAGATAAATCATGTGGTTTCTTATTAATGCTGCTCTATCAGAGCATCCAAGTCAGTGCTAAGCAATCTAGCAAGTGGAGGAAAGGGTGAGTCATTATTAAATTTATGAGAAGCTGCTTCATAAATCCTATATAATCACTTTTTCTGAGCTGACTTGGGAAAATCCTTTAAAGCTGCCTCATTCCATTTGGCATCCACAGTAGCTCAGTGTGACAGAAGAGATTTACCTTTCCCCAGACAACTTCCCAGAGCCCTTGCTTTTCAGCTGACAGCAAGGAAAGAACCTGTAGCAGTGCATTTCAATTTAGAGTCAGATTTAAAGTCTTCGAAGGCACCTGAATTTAAGCAAAGCTTAGGCACATAAAACCACAATTACAACTAGAACCCCTTCCTTCTGTAATTCCCTTTTTCTGGAATTATTGAACCACCCTGGGTACCTAGCTTATTTACTTCAAAGCTTTCCATGTCTCTGCCCAAAGCTCAGTGAAGATTCAGAGCTGGGGTGGTTCTCCTCCTCCTAACTTTCCCATGGGGTATGCTTCAGCAGCCCTCCTGGATGCCTAATGCCTTAGTAAAATCAAAGATTCATGGGTGGAAAGTAAAAGAAAAGGAGCAAGATAAAAGCCAGATGTTGAGCACTGATCCAGGGCAGGGAGGTCCCAGGGTCTCAGTGGACATTTACAGTGGCTCTTTCATGCCAGATAAGCTCCTCAAGCCTCTCTCCTGAGCTGCAGGCTCCAAGCAGATGTATATGCCCATCTCCCAAGGTTGGGAGGTTTTTGGATCACACACAACCCTCGAAGCATTGTGCTGGATGCTCCTTGGTGGCCCCCTCCTCGAGCTCTCAGCCTCACACATGGCCCTGATACAATTCCTGGCAGCAGCATATGCCTTGGAACAAGGGCAGGGCTCCCAGGTCAGTTTCAGTGCCCAAAATCTGGAGTGTCAGAGCCTAGCTCCAGCTCTCATCAGTCTGGTCCCTGGAGTGGGACAGGAGTCTGGGGCTCTCAAAGCCTTGCATCTGCAGCTGAGTTTCTCCTGAGCTGAAACCAGAGTCTGGAAAGCCAGAAACTGAAGTAGTGTGCCAAGAGGGCTCTTCAAAGCTGTCTAAAGCAATTATTTTACATTACATTTCTGAAAGATTAAGATGTATTTTTCATCTTTGAATCACTGAATGACAGCTACATTTTTTACTTCCCATAGCTCTGGAATATTACCCAGGTCCAGAACAGAATTCATTACCTTGCTAATTTTGAGGGGTTTGACTTTTTTGATGACCGACCCTCATGTTCCTCCTAAATCCCTTAGCTAATCAACAGATCTATCAGGGTATGCTTCTGAAGTATACTGTGCTTGCATTTTACATCAGTAACTACTGGCACAGAATCAAAAAGCCTAATTGGGTTTAAATATTCATATAAAATAGAGAACAGTGTCAACAGCAGAAGCCTTACTAGCATATTCCTGCTTGCTTGCCTTTGCAATAGCTGCATGTCCCTCTTTTACTCTGTTCTCATTCTTAACTTTACTGATTTCTGCTTGTCACAGAGTTTATAAATAGGGTTTTTCCTTCCCCTTTGATTTAAAACAGCAGTTTTAAGAGCTCAGCAGCTGCCAAAGTTATTCTTTTATTTGAGCCATCTGATTCACTTTGTTATATCAATAAATGAGAGACCCTTTTCTTCGAAATGTTTTTCTCAGATTTCTGCCAGCTTAGAAACAATTTCTCCCAAAATTTACAGTGCTTGTGAAGATGAAGAAAGCTCACAATGGCTCAATTCTCTGTAAGCATAGCAGATGTCAGCTTGAAACAAGACAACCACCTAAACTATACATTTAATGTAGTGCAATTTTTATTATAAGGTGCTTCTTAAATATTTCATGATCTTCCACTAAAGTATTGTTAAAGACAATCTAATTCATTATTGTCTTCCAACAGAAGAATTCATTACCTGAAGTTTTTCTTGTTTTCATTGACATGACCAAGTAATGAATAGCAATTAATGACTGAGAAGAAAGTTACTAATGCAGGGATTTTTAAAATAACAGACAGAAAGCAATTTAGGAATAAATTATCAAAACTAGCCCTGAATTTTTTGGTTTAGGTTTTTATTTCCTTTGATTGATGGAGGAAAATTGTACTGCATATAACTTCTTATTCAACATTGGATTTGTTTGCTTTTCTTTCAGAGTGTGTTGATTTTATTTGTCACCATTTCTTTCCTTTCCTTTTCAGAAACTCCAAAGAGTGCACATCCTTCAAAACAAATGGTGTGACACAAGACCAGCAGTATAGAATATCAGGACCTTAAATAACTCTCATGTTGCATTCAGTGATCTGAATTTTCATGCTGCAAATGTAAATGCCATGTTCAATTTTACTTTCTGCTGCTGTAATGCAAGTATGAATATTGCCATTTTCTGTAAACCCAAAAAGATCTGGCAAAGCAACACCGCTCCTGGGCTTGACAGTGATGGCAGTGTTTCAGCTTCCATTAAACAAATGGGAGAAGACTTAAAAAATTAAACACAAAGTTGAATATTTCATAGTTACTTTGCTAAATGGGACTGGTCTGTCTCTCCCAGAGAACTCTACAGAAGGTGACCCCTTGTGGCAGGTGCATGTCCAAGACCTCCATCTGCAGGTATGCAGGGACCCCTGCGCCTCAGCACAGGCAAGGCTTTTTTCAGCTGGCCAAACCAGATCTTTGGGGACTGTGGCCCCAAAGATCTGAAACCCAGACTTTGGAAAAGACTGGAGAAATGCTGCTGCTCCTTAGCACTTGGCCCTGTTTCTGTGTGCCTGTAAGATCTTCAGATATCCTCCCCTTCCTGCAAGATCTTCAGATACCCTCCCCTTCCCTCCCTAGGCTGCAGAGAAGCAAGATGTGCATGAGTTTATATACAGGCTGAGAAAATGAACAATGACTGGGTTTTGTGTTCCATTTCCATGACAAAAAAGAGATTCCCACAGTTTTCAGGTGCCACTTGTTAATTTCTTCCCAGCATTAGTGACACTAACTGGTTGATGGCCAGACCTCTGATGTAATGAGCTCCTGTGGTACTTTGGGTGTGTCTGAAAGGTGGAGAGGTGGCTGTGGATCACAGGTGTGCAGGGGCTGGCAGCACACGATGTGCTCTGCCTAGCACTGGAGGAGACAAATAATCACAGTGAGAAGAGTCAGAGCTGCAAATGCACCTGAACAGTCAGACCACCAAACAGAGGCTGTGTCAGTTGTTGATGAGACCTGGAAACAAAGATGTTGCTTGTTCAAGGAGGCCAAGGGGAGCTCAGTGAGGAATAAGGTGATGCTATTCAACCCATCATCCCTCCTCTGCAGTGAATGAACTGAGGCATCTCTGCTTTGTAAAGCTAAACAGTAAAGCAGTTGCTTGTGCCTTATATCCCATTTTAGTTTCCCTGTGCAGTGTACAAGCTCCATTACAAAATAAATAGCACAGCAAAGATCTTCTGGAAAGTTACATGTTAACAGTGTTTTGAGGATGTTCACATTTTCTCTGTGCACATTCATATGTATGCAAGCTTGTGCTGGAATTGATCCCCTAAAAAAAGGCTTATGGCTAAAATATTCTACGTAACGTTTGATAAAATTTTATAAAATGCAGCTCATAAAATCCTGCAGAATGTCTTGTATGGTATAAAGCTGTGAAGTGCATCTCATAAAATACTCTGAAACCTGTATCTTGAAGCAGAGGATAGATCAAACACTGCAGCAAATGAATTTGGATGACACCTGGCTTTCACAGTGATGGGTTTATTATTGGAATCTGCTGTGCTGGAAGAGATGCGAGAAGGGAGGGGAGAAGGTAGGGGGAAGGGAAGCATGGACTGTCCTCTTGTGTGATGAGCCAGCCTCAGCTAGGGAATATTTATATTAGTGTTACTAGAAATGGTACCTTTCTGTCCCTCCTAGCACAATTACTATTCTGGGCAAGGAGCAAATCCATAGAAATCCCTCTCAACTGGGCAAAGCTAAATAGGCATCAGCTCCCTGGAACATGGCAAACACCGTGTCTGCCTTCCAGTCTCTTATTAATATATATGCATGTTTCTCTTGTTTTGTAAGATGCCACAAGAAAGAAAATTACTCCAGCTTCTTTCTTGGGGCTGTCAGGACTGATCTATCCCGACTGCTGTGTTCACGGAGAGGTTTTGTTGGAGGGAAGATTTTGTTGTAGGGGCAAGGTCTTTCTGGAGAATGATGCTTCCCCTTTCACCAGGGAAAAGGTGGTGGAAAAACGGAGCCTTTTTAAGCCCTTGGCCATTCTGACATCTCTGTCACAAACCACTCGTGCATGAGATGTCAAGCTGTCACAGTTTTGTGACACTGGCTCACACTTTAAACATGTTCAAAATACCATGCATTTGAGAAGTCTTGCTGAAGTTGGAGAAAGTAATTACATACCTGGACTTGTCTACGTGGTTCCTGGGAGCATACTAGTCTGAAGGTACATTTGCACCATGGTTGTGGTTTTAAACATATGCTATCATATAGAGACTCCTGGCAGCTCCTTTGGTGTCTCAAGGCCCACGATCCTGGCAGCAGACAGCAAGAATTTGCTCTGATGTTTCCTGTTTGAAGTCCCCACAGTTGCACCTGCCCAGTGGAGCCCAGCAGCAGAGCAAGTGCTCCAACATGGGGACCTGGTTTGGACAGGTTTCAGTATCACCTCATAGAAGCACCCAAAGCCTGTCTGCAGCATTGTTTGCTCCATTTTGAGCACCAACACTATTTCCACGTTGCTAAAACAGCTCTAAAACTTCTCACTGCAGAGGATGCAGGTGACATTGGACTTCCTCATCCATTTTCCCTATCACACTTTGCAGAGAAACAAAGGGGTTGCCTGGGCTTGCCCGGGGCTCCTATTTTTACATCCAGTTATGACTCTGTAGTGTCCTCCCACTGCAACTGAAAAACCCCACACATATGCCAGATCCCAGTTTTAATCCCTTTGTACACTCCAGATTAATCCAAATATGTCTACTTTCTAATTAGTTCATCTTTCTTCTCCTCAAACCCACGTAGATGGCTTTATTTTACAGTGACTTCATGATGCTTCATAGAAACTTCCCTCAAAATATGCAAGGACAAGAGATATTGTATGGGAGGACAGGCCACCTTGTAAGAGACCCAAATTCTAAAAAGTACAAGTAATGAATACATGCTGTACTGGAAATTTTACCATTATTTCTTCCAAATCTTATCCAGGTTATCCATTAAAAACTTATCCAGGTTATTCAGGGAAATCTCACAATTTTCCTCACAAATATCAGTAAAATCCAACAATGCTTCCTGGAGGCATTTTGCAAACTATGGTGGGTAGTGGCATTATCCCCACTTGGCAGCAGTCCCCTCACAGCCATGTGCTTCAACAAATAAAGCACTTTAGACTTCAAACCTATGTCAAAACCAGGCCAAGGTGACATAAACAGAAGATCACTCTAATATCAAATACCCTGCTGTAATAACTATCAAATGTAGTGTATGTATCAAAAATACATCAGAGCCCATTAAAACTGAATAAAATTACTATTTATTACTATTTACAGTGCAGAAGGAGATAATACCATTTGGTGTCCATTATTGACCCCCATAAGACCATGAAAATCTTGTTCTAGTGCTGCAGCCAGGTAAAAGAAGGTTGTATGCTCCCAGAGATACCAGGAAGCATGGAGATTTTGGGGGCTAGAATGGAGAAACGGCCCATCACCGTTATCCTTTTAGTGGCAATTTTTCTGCTGATTCTCTAACTGTCTTCTTTTTCTGTTCAGTTGCAGCAGTGTGACTTCAGAACCACTGTGCTCAAGAGGAATGCTCTTTGTTCACTTTTCTGTTTTGGGAGGAGGCAACAGAAAGTTTCGGTGTTTCCTGTTTTCTGCAGGTATATTTTGAGAGCAAGAGCCTGAAAGATTAAAGACTTCAAAGATCATGGCTGACTGGCAGTGAAACTAAGAGTTTCTCTCTCTAGGGAGAATTTTCTAGTGTCCAATGCCTAAAAAACCCAATTAGCTGGAGAGACAGAGTCATTGCAAGTGGGACTACCAGGAAATCCCAAAGGTGATCTCTGTGACACTGTGTCTTGAATCAGTGTAAGTAAGGGTTCAAGCAAGTAAGCAGGTGTTCAAGACCCACGAAAGCAGAATTGTGAGAAACAGCTCCTATTCCAAGCAGGCTCAAGCTTTTTCCTCCTTCACCATGTTTTCTTTCAACTTTTTGTTGCTTGTTCTGCTCCCAAATTCCTCACATCTACATTCCCTACTGCCCTTTTAGTGATCTTTTATTACTTTTTTCCCTCCTTTTTAGTCACATGTGGTCACGTAAAAGAAAATAGAAAGTGGTTGACAACCTAACTTAAGGGAGACAATCTTTCAGAGAGTGTTCTGAGAGATTTAAATCAAATCAAATACATTATCAACCCTAAGTGACCCAAATTCAGCTTACACGAGTATATAAAATATGCATCGTTTGTATGACTATGTAAAAATGACTATGTAAAACATGGATGCAAGACTTCCAAATGAGATCTGCACATCACTAAATCAGTCAGGAAAAACCACTTGCACTTTGCCAGCGGCTGATGACCGGCTAACGGTGTTGAGCACAAGCGTTAACGAGCCCTAATGACTGAAAGGAAGAGGGAAGAACTGCTCAAGAGCGGGACCGCTTCCGAAAGCTATGGTGCTACTGCCACCTGAGGTTTTCGTCTGGAAATACAACTCGTACGTGGAAGGGGTTGCACAAAAATTGGGGTACAAGAGGCAGCTTCTGCCCTCCTCACTGCCCTTGCCAGCCTGGGCAGAAGGACTAGAGATCTCCAGAGTCCCTGTCAGATGATCTGTCCTGTGGGCCTTTGATCCTTAAGACAGTTGTGTTCTCATACAATATTTTAGCCGTGTGATGTTTCAACTTCATATGCAAAAAATATTTTTATCTGCTGCTACCTTGACCTACAAGGATTACAATGTAACCAGAAAAAAGTGAAGGCATTTCAGCATTATGGTACTGGCAACCTTTAAAACCAGCATCCTGGGCTGGGTCCACATGCACTGCTCCAGAGTATCACACCATGGCTGGCATCTCTTCCCACTCCACACACGGACATCTGTGCTGAGCAGCACGTTAGCAGCACTGGTGCCCAGATCCATATAGTCCTGATACAGCATGTGACAGGGAAAATGAATGGGGCTTTTGAAAAGCCCAGTAAATATTTTTTTTTAAATTAAAAATTAATTATATACATTTCATTATCTTCCCATCTTCTATTGTGTATCTGATTTTAATTGGGAAAAACCATGCTGTCATTTGTGCCCAGCTTTTGATCCTGTTCCTGAATTTCTCCTATTTGTTGTAAAACACCATTTTGATCATAAAAGCTATTCTCTCACACAAACTTATCCCATGGTGGATCTCAGCTTTGCACATGATGTATACGTTGACCTACTAGACCAAACATTTGCAAGGAACGAATTTTAAAGTTAGTTTTCTCCATCATGTTCACCATTACAAATTTCTGGCTAGGAAAAAAAGTATAACCTAATTACATTTAAAATAAAAAAATTAGAAACATAGCATGCCATTTTGAATTGTGACTCTCACCAAGATATTGTTTTGGACTCTTTATCTCTTTTTCAAAGCCTGTCAAAACTTCCATTATGGCCTAAAATAGTATAAAATGAAGCTACATTACTTTTGAGATTGTAAAATATTAATAAACTGTGAATAACCAACTATAGCTATTAAGTATTTTTAATAGCTATTAAATATACTTTAATAGTGTTTTAATGATTTTGTTATTTATTGCTTGCTTAAATTCCTTATAATGGTAAAATCATTGCACAATATTTAATGTTTAATGTCAAATCAAATAAAGCAAAAAAAAAAAAATTAAGATCATCTCCCCTAGCGATCAGATAATTCAGGAAAAGAAAAAGATTTTATGACTTTACAAAGGTTGATACTTGCAGTTCCATAGCTTTAGATGTCATTTTATAGAAGGTTTGCCCTTTTTAATAACTTCTCTGTTTATCTCAAGAACTTATTTGTATCTGTACTCTCAGTGCAAATATGAACTACCACTTGGGATCTCAAGCATGACACAGAAAAATCTGACAATTTTGCTTGAAGGGGGCTATCCAAAAGTATGTTTGTACTGGAATTGTATATAGATGTATAAGTGTCATTTACATATGAAAAAAGGTGGGAAGGGAGAGAAGAGATGGAGGGTGAAAAATCAGGCAAAGGAAATTCAATGCTTTATTTTCTTCATGCATCAAATTCTTCCTGTTTCTTATATTAGTATTTTATTGTTCATTATAGCTCCAGTGAAGCAGTTCTGTTTATGAATGTGCTGGAAGAAGAAGTCTATCACTTCTAGTGAGATTCCTTAAATATTTTCAAGATGAGCAGATACTTGAAATAAGCATACACTGGGCCAGTGCCCAACTGCACTGCTTGGTATTTATTAGTGATAGTGCGTGGCTAATGTAATAGTTACTTCCATTCTAAATTCTCTCTTCAGCTGTTCATAACTTCCCAAACCAAATTCCTTTTAAACCTTAAATTCTAAATACTTGACTTCATGCAAAAGACAATCTTTGTATATTGGTTCCTGTAAAATCCATCCATCTGAATTCACATTGTGTGGATAAGACAGAAGTGATTACCATGAACTCCAGCTCAATTTTTTTTCATATAACTGATAATAGCCATGAATTTTCAAGCATGGTTGAAATTGCAAAATTCAGCCTCTCATTTTACAACAGATCTTCTGCAGATGCACCATGACTCACACTCATGAGTTCACTGAACTCAAGGAAAATTTGAGGAGGAGCAAAGTTTCACTTGTACAATGTTTAGGGAAGGACTGAGCACGCACAGTCCCTGCCAGGGGCAAGGAGCCATGTGGAACTGCCAGCCAGGGATGTCCAGGGATGTCTAGGGGTGTCCATGAGCCCCTCAGCCCCACTGCCAGACGTGTTTGTGGTGACACACCAGGGCTGGGGCCCAGCTGGAACGTCTGCAAGTCAGGGTCTGGCTGAACAGGGCCCACAGCCAGGCAGGGATGGGACAAGGCTGGGGACAAGGTCACCTTCAGCTTGGATAGGGACAGTCCCAAAGGCTGAGCTGAAACAGGGTCCACTTTAATGCCTTTCATTCTGCAAAGAGCTCTTCATAAAACTAGGCAACTGGACAACAGTAAGGCAGTTTATTATCCAAACATTTTAAAACAGAAAGTTTTAAGGAGAATGAAGTGTTTACATTGTTTAGAACCGTTCCTTTCTAAATACATGTCACGCCACGCTGGTTCCTATTGCTCTGGCTGTGTATGAATGCTACACAGCATGTATGAAAATGTCATTTCTATGTCATACCTTGCAGTTCTGTCACAAATCACAGTGCAGATCTGGATAGCATGCAAACAGTGAAAAATTTTGGCTGCTCCTATTAATATATTCAAACTAATTTGCTAGTATACAGAGACATAATCATTGCAAAACCAGAGGCATTAACTAAGTAGGTACTCCGTATAAGACAAAAATTCCACTTCAAAAAGCACAACAATAGATGGCAATCTCAAAGAAAAACACCATATGATAATTGCTATCCTTCTGGTTTTGAATGTAGACTGGATATTCACTGAAGAGCTTTGATATACAGATTAATCTACATTCCCTCCAACTGAATGGTCCCATTTATTTTTCTTCATTAAATGCCACCCAGTTGAGTTTTGTAATCAAAATTAAGAAATAACTTTTCAACATTTTCAGAGGGGTTGAAGATCATATTACTCTTATTCAGTAGAAAATAATTACACTATTTCTAAAGAAATATAGAAGTATTTGCAATATCAAGACCCTTAATATCTTCTTTTCTTACCTTTACAAAATAGAAATGCTTAAAACACACATTGAAGAGCTTGGATTGGTATAAACACCCCCAGTAACAGGGTGTTTTACATCAAGTTGTACTGGAGGCTTTCAAACTCCATTTAATCCTAAGAAAAATTTATTGCTATTGCAGGTTTCAATTATTGGCAACAAGGGTTTCTCAGCTAATGTTGACAGGGAAAATCCATTTTCAGTGCAATTATAAAAGTATTGGCAGAGACATGGGAGATTATGTGCTGTCACATGTCTTGAAAAGGTGCTGAAAATGCTTTTGTTCTGTACATGGCAGGATTAAATAATTTTTGTCTGCCTGGCCTCTGCTGCTTCTCTTACATCAGAGTAATCAGGATAAATGAACTCCCCTATGACCCTCTTCAATGCCTGTGGTACATAAACCCAACCTATAAGATAACACAAGTATTACACTTAATCCCCAGTTCAGCAGAGCACTTAAATGTATATTTTGAGACCCAATTTAAAGGTATGTTTAAAAAGAAACATTTCTTAATGGCACTGGTGAATTGGGGCCTTCACAGGCTTTCACGGTCATTGCTGGAGGAAACCATGAGTTAATGTAAATCCTTGGAGAGCAGCACTTCTTCCACACCTCACACCAGCACACAGCTGTACTGGCAACACAGCTGTACTGCCCAGCATGCTCTGTCCCTGCACTCTCTACATCCAGGCACTGCTCCACGGGGTGCTGAGATGCACAGAGCACTTCGTAGCCACACATGGAAGCAGAAAATCCTAAACACAAACCCAGATAGAATTCTCCAACCAAAAGCACTCTCCAGCAAACATTCTTTTTTTTGGAAATCTATTTTAATGTAGTCAGCTTCAGGATACCTCGTATTGTATGAGCAAACATTTTTATGAAGTCTGACACAAAATGGGGGTGCCAATATTTATTTGCCAATTAAGGCTTCTGCACTATTTTTCTTAATATAAAGTAGAACAGCTTATTCCATGAGAATAACTATCTATTTCAAGTAAGCTTAGGTGAAGAATCCGAGGCACTGGGTACCTCTAGAATCCTTGATTGCTCAGTAGGAAGGAAAGGACCAGTATTTCATATATGCCAGCATGGTCTCAGGAAAATCACTTTCACAGACAATAGCTATCAGCATAGAAAGGCATTGAATGAAGTAAAGAGTCACTTAGGTAAATGTGTTATGAATTTGAATGTAACATGGCCTGATGACAATGCAATAAAAAATAAACCTGTAACTGAAAACTTAAATTCAAATGTAATGGCTTTGAACGTTTTCTATCCCGTACCCAGCGCAAATTGGTTTTTAATCATAAATAAATGTTTGGTGGATAAAGCTTGTAAGGTCTGCTGGCAAAGATGCACGGTCAGAGCTATAAATATGTGGGAAAATCTAATAGTTCAAATTTACTCCAAAGGTCATCCGGAGTATAAATGTATTCTCAGAAAAATTATGCAGAAATTTTATCATTCTCTTCTTCACATGGGCTGAGATTGCAGGAAATAAGTAAGTCCTCACAAAATATAATGACAGGAAGAGAAAAATGCCTGTGCTGTGACTGAATCCAGTTTCTTCTAACAAATTATTATGTGCTCTGTGACATAAATTCCAACCATTAATCACTTCCATAGGCATGAAGCCAGAAGAATAGCACTGTTAAGACCGGTTTCAGCTAACCCCTGAAATATTTTACTCTTGAAAAGGTTGCATTTTTCTGGACAAAGGAGTTTTACATGCAGCTTGGCAAGAAGTTAATGTGAAAAGGAAAAGCCAAAACAAAATCAACTTACAACTGCAAAGCTTTGACTTCTGAATGAAACTGTTTCTTCATATGTTTTGCCTATATACGAGCCAGGAAACATATATAATCCATGAGTTACAGTGCACAGTTGGACTTAAGTCATGTTAATGTGGGATGCAACTCCTCAATCATAAAAGGAAAATGCAAAGTCGTTTACCTCACTGACATCCAATGCTTGGGCCACAGGGAACATGCAAGAATAGTGTGTGCCTGCCAGATTAAAAGATAAGACTAAACCTATACCACAGAAGATACCAAAGACTTTTCCTTTGCTTGAAGATGGGCACAAGGTCCCATCTGCACTGGGAGGGTTTCCAGGATGGCTGTAAGAGATCCAGCTCACACTCCTGTCCATAATGAATGGGAATAAGCTACACTTTGTGGGAGTACATATATGCTAATTAGCACCATTTCCTCTGCAATTATATTTTAATTAAACAACCTTTAACAGAAATCAGACTTATAGCAAGTCTCCCCAAAACAAGTACACAAAAAAGCCCCTGCCTCTTCAGCTGCAATGGCAGGGAGCTTAGATTCTCAGTCGTGGCTGTAAAATTGCAAGACAACACCACATAACAAAGCACAAGAAAATTATTACAGGATTTCTGTATGTACATAAAGTAAATAAAAACATGTGCAGATACTTCCTATCATCATATATCTCAATAACACTAGCCAATGAGTTATTCATAACATTCTTGACAGCAAGAGGCAAATTAATTTTCCCTTCTTCTTTTCTTCTATTCTAAACATTTATCCCAGGGAGTGGAATTTAAGTAGATATTGAGGATGTAAGGTTTTTGAGCATTATTTATCATCCATTTATAGAATATTAACAGCTTCATTATTCTTTTCCCCCTTTTTGTCACCAATATTACACGCTTTTTTACAACACCAATATTACACCAATATTACACTGTGTCCACAGAATTAAAACTAGTAAATGAAAAGAGAATGTTACAAGGATGCTGAAGGTGAGCTCTGGGACTATGAAGCAGAGAGAAAAGTGTGCCTCTCTCCCATGGGATTTTCCCTCTCTCCAGATAGCACAGCTGAGAGCAGTGATGCCATGATGGAGCACCAGCACTGCTGACAGGTGCTAAGGACTCACCATCTGTGCCTGTGCTGAAGGCAGGAAACCAGCTGGAGACACGTAGGAAACTTTCTCTTCTGTATTCTCCACATTTTGGTGCTCTTCAATCTCTCCAAACAAGGTTTGCAATAAATGTTAGTAATAAGAAGAATGAAGTGGCAATGCATTTCTTAGGAAGAACCAAATGCTAAGCAATAAAGCAAATGCAAACCCAGCATTATTGATGTTCATTTTTTTAATATTGACAGAGGTACAGCAGATCCTGAGACAGATTCTCTGTCCTTTGTGTGTTTAACCATGGTACTTCACAAAGCCTAATAATATTCTTCTTTTTCATCTGTGTCACAAGAGTGATGTTGCTGAGTTGGTAATAGACTTATCAGGAAAAACAAAAATTTACCTTTTTTGATATTTGAAATTAATGTGATTTTTAAATATTAATTTTAAAACATTTTACATTTGAAAGAAATACATGTTTTTACACATTAACTCACTTTCTATATTGTCAGAAACCTGATTGGGGTTTTCTTAATCAAGAGCTTTTCTTATAAAATACATTAGTATCACAGGAAAACACAGTCCCAGAGTTAATTTTTCCTAATTAAAGTAGAATATTTATCCTTTGTTACTTCAGGAGGGTGGAAACTGTGTTCTGCAGTTGGATGGGACAACAGTGATATGCATTCTAATGCTTAGGCTAAGAGATGAAACCTAAGAGATGAAACTAGAGTTTCACTCCAAAATAGAACTGTGCTAAAGTCAGTCTGTATATAGAAATACCACCAATGATACTATAAATGGTCTTTACATAATGATAGATTGTTGAATTAAAACATGTCTAAAATCACAAAAATGCAGCAATTTTATATTTGCTTTCTGTTGTGTGCAGAAGTAACAAACTTTGCAGAGGCAGAATGTCAGTAAGCATCTGAAGGAAAAATCTGCATTTGTATTCTGAGAACTCAAACGCACTTAAACATGAGTTTTGTAATTTATTGCCATCATGGGAATCATAACTTTCAGGAAACCCTGTGAGTTTCTCAAACTATATTCCCAGCATCAACCTATTTACAGAAAGAATTTCAATGAGAATTACAATTATATGTGGGGCTGATGAAAAGCATCTTTTCCCACATTGGTGCTGCTAGAAACTGCCAGTCAAAGCATATTTCAGTATTTTCTATCTTAATGATGAGATTTGGGAATGCATATACACTAATTGTTTCCAAAAAG
>VZRH01002394.1:898270-925909 GCA_013397555.1 Urocynchramus pylzowi
TCGGGAATGTCCCCGGAGCGGCCCGGGAATGTCCCCGGAGTGGCCCGGGAACGTCCCCGGAGTGTCCCCGGAGCGGCCCGGGAACGTCCCCGGAGCGGCCCGGGAGTGTGCCCGGCTCAGGGGCCCTGTGAGGAATGGCGCCGCCGACACGCTGTGCCGTTTTCTTTGGTTTAGGAAATGTGCCCCGTTCCGCTCGGGGAAACGCGCGGTGCCGTCCGTGGGTGCCGCAGAGCGGTGCCGGAGCCTGAGGGCTCGGCGTGCCGTGGGTATTCCCGGCGCTCCTGGGCTCCAGCTTTCCTAACCGCCTGGAAAGCTGCTGGAAACACAGTCACATTCTCTGTCCTACTGAGGAGTGGCATTTAAATGTCTAAAACCACTTGGTGTTTTTACTGATGTTTATAACTGAGTGCAGTTATTCTCTGAAAATGTACTAAAAATGCTACTTCATGAAAATGCTTCCCCAATCTAATTTTTTTTCCCCTTAAACATGTCATTTTTGCAGGGAAGTGCACAAAGGGATGCATTACTTTTTCTGATATATAGTGTTTTGTGTTTAAAAGGAAGGCTCTTTAAAAGCCTCTTATCAATCAACTGAAGCATTTTAATGACAATTTCAGAAACTCAGTGGAAAGAGAGTTGTTTTATATCTGCTTGTTTTATTTGTGTTTTAAAATCTCCACGTGGTGATTTCAGTTAAGGTCCTGTGTCAGGGAAATCCAGAAGTGAAGTTGACCAGAGACAAGTAAAAATGCCTGTGTTGTTTTCATTGTCCAAATGTAATGATGTGCAATGATTTAAACCAGCAGTTTCACATGGTTAAAAATGAATTAGATTTATAAAATTCTAAAAGTAACCTCAGACACACCAAAAAGGATAACAGTTTGTGTTAGGGCAGAATTAGTTTTGAGACTACAAAAACTATTTTCTATGCATTCGCAAAACAAAAAGTGTTTTTATTTTTAGGAATGCACAGAAAAAAGATTTACTTTTATACCAACAAACACTGTTACAACAAATGTATCCATTCCTGCAATTATAATTTAAATTATAATTATAATTTACTCCTAAGCATTTCAGGAGTAAATGTAAAACAATATAAAGTAATATGAAATTAGAGGGAAAAATATTTTGGGAATACAAGATCCACTCTGTAAGAAAAACACAGAAAGCAAGGTTTATTTATCTAAAGAGAAATTTAAGAAAGACACACAATGATACAGTTGAACAAATTTATGGAATAATGTTTAAAACTGAAAAATATTTTTCAAGTTCCCAGAAAATAAATGTTGCTTAATTCGTAGAAATAAAGTCATACTTGGGAAAAAAATGTAAGTTAGAAATATATTTAATTTGCATAAGTCTATACAAATAAAGTAAATTTATGTTGTAACTAAACCTACTAATTCCAGTGAATGAGAATTTTGCCATTCATTGGTCTGGAAACAAAGGTTAAAGCTTGGGGAAAAAAAACCTCACAAAAAAACAGAGAAGCTGAAATTCCAGCTTTCACTGAAAATAAAATGAACAAAAAAGTTTTTGCAAAATCTTTTCAAATGTTAATTGAACTTCTAAATACACTTAAATTTTTTAAAAATTATTACATTATCTTTCATTCACAGACTCTACATTTTGAAGTCTTATTTCTGTCAGAAACTTCACTAACACAAAAGTGTAAACCAATGAATTCAACTTCTGGTCTGCCCTGACATCTTTAGAGATTGTTTTGCTGTGGAAGGAAATTAAATAATTTCCAAAATGATCTTTCCCAAGTATCTTTTTGCATTAAACAGGTTTTGGATTCAGTGGTTCCTAATGAATTTGGATATGTTAACAGTGACTGGATCATATCCAAATATGACTTGATGGGAAAGCCATTAGTTTTTTTTCCCTGAGGTTACACTGGGATCCCATCTGGTGATTGCTAATAAATGTGGATACATTCTGGAAAAGAAAGAGCTTGTATTGGATTCTAGTATGAATTACTGGGAGTGCAGTTTCTTGAAGTTTCATTCATGCACTTCAGGGAAGCTGAGCTTGGAGTACTTTAAAACTTGACAAAAAGAACTTGACATAAGACTTCAGGGTTTGGGGTTTTTTTTATTCTAATGCAATTGTTTTTGAAATAGAATTACATTTGAGATCAGCAAAAACTGTATTATTATGTAAGAACACTTATGACAAAATCCAAAATAAAATCATCCATTAAAAGCAATTTTATATTTGATTGTAGCTACCAAATGCTTACCATAAAATAAAACTTTAATTATTGAGTGCCTGAGTAGCTTTTCTCCGTTGTAGGATCAAATCTAAGTCATATTTATCTTTCCTATGTACCATCCAGAAAACTTAGGCAAGTTTCATTTTTATATGTATTGTTAGGGAGAAAATCTGAAGAGGACCAGAAACAAATGTTTGTCTCAACAAAGAGGAAATGCGCATCCGTTTTCAAAATCCTATAAATTCTTTGAAAATACAGCAGTGTGTTTAGAATAGTAAGGCTGATGGTTGAATGCATCCTATGTTATTTGTGAGCACTACAACTGTTAATTACATGCAGGGAAATACTGCATTTCTTTTTATAAAGTAAAAATACTGTTGTTCAGTTCACTTTTTTCTTTTTCTTTTTCTTTTTTTATTTTTTTTCCTTCCTTTTTTTCTTTTTTTCTCCCCTAACAAACCAATTATTAGCCAGGGCAAATTGACGCTGGTTTTGATCAAAGGAGCAATTTATCTCATCCTGCAGTTTCTGCAGCTAACAGCTATCAGTTGTTGCAGAATGTGTGGGTCGCCTTTAGCTGCCGACTCCATCCAGGCATGAGAAAAGGGAGTGAGGAAAAACCTATAAAGCCCAAAATAAAACTGTGGGTTCTTCTGCTTCTTGTCAGGTTCAGTTACAGTGGTACAGAAACAGCAGTAAATTCACTGAGGCTCTATCAGATCAAAACAGCTCTGTTGTAAATATCATTCATATAAACCATGTGGGCGAGAGAGAAACTGTCAGAAGAAGGGAAAGGAAAATAGATCTTCTGCACTTAGATAAATTATATGATACTTTTATAGATTATAGCAAAAAACCTGAAACTTAACATTTGCATGCCTATATATGTGAGAGTATATGTATGTGTGTATACTTATTTGGTAGTATTCATTTAAATATTCAAATGTTTTAAATCCAAATATTTTACTTTAATAAAATACAGATATTTCAGTGACTGTAGATAAAATTAGAGTACAGTATAAATCTAGAACAAGAGGTTCAAGAAGTGCCTTATGTTCTCCTCAAGAATTGACTCAATGGCTTGATGCACTTTTAATTGGATGAACAGCATAGTTCTGCTTGGTTTTGCAACTGGTGAGCAGCTGAGAGGGTTATGATTATTAAAGGTCATGACCTTTAAAGGTGATGAGGATGTGATGACCGAAGCCCTTGTTTGCCTACACAGTTGATAGAAGAAGGTAGTTTCATATGTTTCCCTGCTGAAATTAAAATTATCAGCCAGAGTTTTAATGATGTACCATTTTGACAAATTCCCTGTGCTTGATGGTGGTATTTTTGGATGTTTTACATTTTGAGATGCCTTGACACAATTGTTGGAGTACAATTAACAATTTCTTTACATGAAATAGCTAGAAGTTGCCAGGTGATAATGTGTTTTTCCTCCTTTCTAACCTCAGCTAGATCTAGAACCATATCTTAGCTACAAGAGTTCATTAACTAGAGAAAAATTAATATATACATGTCGGTTCAGTAAAGTATAAATGAGAGAACACACTAGCAAAACCATTAACATTGCAGTGGCCACAGCTGTACAGTAAGAAAATAGAGACACATTAAAATGGTGGGAGTGCACCAAGCCTTTTAACAAGGGAATTAGGTTTGTTACATGATTTCATGAGAAGTGAAGCTACATGCAGTTTACACAGCATCTACCAAATTGAGTAAATCTGTTTCTTAAGAATGGTCATATTTTTTGGCACACCACTAACTTTGATCTTCAATTATTTTATTTTTTAACAATTTTCAAGTGGTTTTTCTTGCCACTGTCTCCTTATTCCTCGCCCAAGGGAGCTGAGGTCGGTGAGTTCTACTGTCGATGCTGTGCATTTGCTGGCTCAAGTCCCGAGTCTGCTAGACAGACAGATAGTTGCTTCAAAAGGGTAAATGATGGGATTCAAGATAATTTTGGTACTTAACTGCTCACGGTAGATAGCTTACTGCCTTGCAGGTCACTCCTTAATGTCACAGGGAGTAAAGCCAGAGACAAAGAAAAATGAGGTTCAATGAAAACCAGGAACACAGAGGAGGAAATGTGCAGGAACAGGACTCCTAACTTAAAAACTGTGAAGCAAAAAGAGCCACGAGTTGACCCCAAAGCTTCCTCTGCTCTTCTCTGTTGGGTTCACACGTTCACTCGGTGCCTGTAATTGTGTCTCTGATCATGTCCAAAACTGTTGCAAACTGACAGCGCATCCTTAAGCACAGCTGGGAAATCAGAGCAGCATTCATTTATTCCAGCTTTACTCTCTTTATTTAGAGAGTTTAATCAGAGATTGTTATCCTTAGCCACATTTTCTATCATGGGAGGAAATAAGGGACCACTCAAGGGGATATTTAACTAATTTTTTTTTTTTTACTCTTTCTGCATATACTGATCTGTTTTCCTCTACCTGCTTCTGTCCACTCACTGCAAAGTGAAAGCTTTGGGTGAGTTACATGGATTAGACCTTTAGCATTGCAATGCCCAATATCTTTCTCCCAAATTTCCTCTTTTCCTCCCACACTCCCTTCCCAGCCAATAGAACCCACATCCTCAAGCCACAGGGTGACAGGAAGGAAGAACTTAAATCCTTGCAAGCAGAATTTGTGCCTTGCATCAGCCTTGTAACTGTTTCATTTGTGGGGCAGTATCTGAGAAGACAAAACTGTTGAGGTTTTGGGAGGAAAGATGTAAGTAGCATCCAACACACTGGAGAGCCTCTCTGTGAATTGGTTGTGAGCAGATATCTCCTGTTAGGCCTGGATGTGGCGCTTTCAGAGAGGAACAGAATTCAGAATACATCTTGAAGTGGATGAGATAGATTTCAGACAGCTGCCCATTCAACACACTTGAGCCTTCTGCAAAGCCACTTATTGCTCCCCATATAAAGAAACATTAGGCTTGAAAGTCTATGGATCTCTGCTGAAGTCTGTGGTCTTGAAGCTTAATACTGAGAGCTTCTCTCTTTTTTGCGTTTACATGTTTTGCTGCATGTTGCTGTAGGGGCTTAAATCAGTAACTTTTGCACATGTGCAGGTGTGTGTAAATTCTCAGGAGTTTGAGAGAAGGAATGTAGTGTAGAGGAGAAGGATGACACTACTGGGCTCTGAGGCTGATGCTAAAATGAACTAGCAGTCTAGACCTAGCACATGTGCTTTTGCACTTCTAAGGAGCACCAAAAAAAAAAAAAAGCTTTCAGATTTTAAAGATGAAGGACAAGTTTGGCAATACCCTTGATGGAATCACCATTCTGGTGACCTCCCTACTGCAAGGATGTCAGGAACACCTCCTCTCACCGGGAGTCGTCCTTCCTGCTCTGCCATATGTTGGCTTGGAGGGGCCAGGATTATCAGCAGCACAGCCAGATACAGTGGGGTGGCTGTTTATCCAGAGGTGAATCAGAGTGCATGCACTGGGCCACCACTGTCTGTGGAAGGGGTGCCCTGGGTATTGCTGATGCCTGAATGTATAGACATGCTTTGTAAGGTAAGCTTTTGTGTCTCTTCTTGACTACAGATGCTGTGTCTCTTCTTAACTACAGATGGTGAATGATGTTTTTCTGTAATTTCGTTTTCTGCTGCAGCTGCCATCCAGCCCTCTAAAGTAAAAATCTACAAGCTACTTTTCTAAGTCACTAGGTGGAAGCATCTACCTTAATACTACTAGCAAAATTCCTTATTTAGAGAGGTAAGTTTTTCGGTTCCTCTTGTCTTTAATTTCCACATCACATTACACAATGTCTCATTATCAGATGATATCAATGGTAGTTGTTCTATTGTCTGGTTCAGCAAAGTACCTCAGCACAAGACCATCCTCTGTCCTGATCCTGTAATGTTTGGAAATGCACTTTATTTTGGATAAAAAGTGACTAACTTTTGCATGTTTGGGACTTCATTTGGTGAGACATGCAAGTATGTTTAAAATAAGCTCACAGGAGCAAATGCTTTAGTGGCTGGGCTGGGACTAATACAAACCTGCAAACACCTTCAGCAAAAATCCAGGAGGAAGCCTTCTCAGAAGGGCTCCCTGGGCCCCTTCTTTCTGTACCAGTACATCCCATTTTCTCCACACTGTGAATTCTCTTCTCCCTATCCTCTCTCCATTCAGAATAATTGGCTGCCTTGGAGAGAATTCAAGATGCCAATCAGCTGTGTGTGACCTGGGCAGCCTGGAGGATGCTATTGTTATACTGGAAAATGTCCCTAATTTGCATAAGAGCGTAGCTCTTAACTAGATGGCCACTTCTTCTTCCAGGTTTTGGTATCCTGATTCTTCTCCAAATCTGGAGAAGAAATCTGGTCATTGAAATCTGGAATACTTGCTAAAGCTCTGGAAATGGCCAGGTGGAGGAGAGCAGTGACATTAAGCAGAAAAGGAGACAAGTTGAGATGGGCCATCCAGCTGGATATTGCATGCTGACATGCCAGAGGCTAACACTGCAGGCTGATTTCTAGGTCTCTCAGTTCCTAATTTGCTTTAGGCAACAGCAGCAGGACTAATTCAATTTAAACCATTTAATCTAACCTGGTAGATTTTGCAGGAAAGTGGATTAGCAAGTGCTGAAAGCACTGCTTTGCCAGCAAAGCTCCATAGATGATAACCTCATGGAAAGAGACTGCAAACAACTGTCTGAGGTTGCCCTGGAAGCATTTTACCCTTCTCAACCATGCCAACTCCACAGCAGGCAAGCAAACCAGCTTGATCCTAATCCAGCTCTCCCTCCATTGGTGTGTTCTCCCACAAATGCCCATTTTTATTGAGGTTGATACATGAATCAGAAAGAACTGAGTTTGGTTTTCATGCCACAGACTACAATGCTGAGAAATAAACAAAAAGAAATCTGTTTTTTACTTGTTAGCTGAGCAGTTTTGATTTGAAAATCGCTGACAGACGTCAAACATGGGACCCCACAATGAAATGTTTACAGTGCCATTTCAGAGAGGGACTCCACTTTGAAACTGAGTGGAAGTATGTGGGAAGTTTGCAGAGCAGGACGTGTAGGGGTAGAAAATTAAAGCACGATGGAGCCATCAGCATCCAGAGTTTAAGGAAAAAATGGTATTTATATTTCTCATGTTTCTTCTCAATTGACAAGATGATCCCTTCCATTTGTGGTTATTGAGCTAGCTTTTGTCTTGATTCCCTGTATTTTCAATTTGCTGGCTTTGGCTTTGTGTTATTTTCCCTTATAAATGGCACTAGGAAACTGGGGAGCTCAGCACACTCAGTTGTGAAACAGAAAGAAGAACATTTCTTTACGTTTTTCTTCTGTTTGTTTTTCTTGTATGAACATATGTTTCATGCAAATCAATGTATAATTTAGCACTGACTCTGCACCTTTATTTTGATTTGATGGAGAAATGTTTAACACTTGACACTCTTATTTCTACTTAATTTTCTCATGTAACAGCTCACGCTGCTTTCCATAACATAAATGAAGAAGGCTAACTCTATAATTTGAGACTTGGAATAACTTTATTATTACAATCTGATTTGTTTACTGTTGGCAAACCCCAAATATTCTTCTGAAGAGGAAGTTACTCTGTTGTGCCTGCCCTTAATATAAATATATATTATGCCATTTGCTTCCCAGTTCACTGTTTGTCACTGAGAATAGAGAAAACAGTTACAAGACAACCTGCTTTTTTATTTTGAAACTGTAAAAGTTATAAATTGCAGTGAATTGGAAAAACTCCAGTAACTCTATGGGACGGAGGCATTCCAAAGCACTTCCACTGGCCGTGGAAGTACAGAAACGAGACCATAATGAGGACACTTTGTGGAGGTAACTGGCAGTAAATGAGATGTGAATCTCTTGTGCCTTCTGTTGGCCTTGCTCTCTTTGCAATTTGGGTTTGTGTTTCAAGAAGCAGCATACAGAGGAGTGCAGAAAGTAATTCTGCTCTTGTACAGCTGAACCGCTGTCACTTTTGTACCTCAGGGTGGGGGTTAACTGAAAGTATTGCACAAACTGGAGAGAGCACCAGCTTGGGAACAGCTTGGGGGAAGTGATGCTTATTCATGAAGTGGGGGACCCATAGGGGGTGGTTTAGGGGCCACTCTGGCAGCATACACAGCTGCATACATGAAGAGGGAAGATAGGAGCTGAAGAAAATGAGGAGAAGCCTTCCTGCAGGTCAGTAATAGGAACTTGGATGGCTGCTATCCCTGGGGAAGTGGCAGAAACCTTGTTGTTTGGAGCATGTGAAACTAGTATAAACAAGTCCATAATAAATGTTTGCTGGAGAACAGTCCTGTGCTGGCAGGGAGTGCTGGGTGACTTAATGGGTCTTTTCCATCTGTAGAGTCTATGAATAACAACAGATGATGCAAAAAAAAAAAAGAAAAAAAGGTGTGAAACTTGTACAGCATTTTTCAGCAAGCAAATGGCTTTCCTAAAACAGAGAAAAAGCAATCTGAAATCACCCAAAGACATTTGTTGAGCCTTATCCAAGTCTGTTTTTACAAAATGTGTTGATATTCAGCTGCCAGGTGAAATCTTGGGCTGATTGACATCCAGTGGAATCCTACCACTAGCTTCAGCAGGGCCAGGTTGGAGTAATTGGGGAACCAGAGTTTGATTCATTTGATCAATCAGAACTGAGAAATAATAACCCCAACTCAAAACAGCTTAACTCATTTTTCATCCTCACAAACAAACAAACAAAAAAACCCAAGACAAGAATGAAGAAAAAACATCTAGCAAAAGAGTAGACAAAAGCATTGTACTTCCATTCTCCCTCTTCCCTTCTCACAAACCTGCCTCTGCCCCTTACTATCCCAGTAATCCTGCAGGGCTGCTGTGTTTGGTTTGCTTGTTTTGTTTTGTTTGGATTGGAAAATACCCATTAGATGTAGCTCAAAAATTGTGGCAGAAAATCTAGAAAGTGAAACAAGACAGATATATAAGAAAGATGTGTGGTCTGTTTTCATTATTTTTCCTTCATTCTCAGATGGAGCAGATGTTGTCTGTTCTCAGCTTCTCCTAGTTGACACTCTTTGCTCAGACTTAGTTACCACTGTCCTTTGAGGATGCTCTGCCCTTGCTGGCCTTTCACCTCTGGCTACCTTTATTTCTGCAGTGATGCTTCTGAGGTTTGGGAACATAAGGATGATGAAGTAGACAAATGAGAGGACAACTGAAGTGAGGCAGGAGGCTTGTACCTCTGTGGAGGACCAGCTGAGTGAAGAGGGAGGTGGAAAAGCAGCAGTTTCCTCTGCTGCACCTGAGTTACCACAGCTCAGGTAGGCTCTGTGGCTTCCCAGCACCTTTTCCTGCCCATTTCTGGCACCAGCACCTCCCGCCTCAGTGGCCTGGCCTCACACTCCTCCTCAAATCTCCCTTTCTGAGGAATTTCTGTGACCCCAGGCTGCCCATCCCCCAGGTTCCCTTCAGCAGTGGGCAGGAGCAGGGGAGTGGTCCCAGCCTCCAGCCCTGCTGTGTTTGTTGGGGCTGTACAATCCCAGGATGTTTCAAGAAAGCTCAATAAAAATTAGAGCAGTGCTGAGCCACAACGTCTTTGATTCATGCTCAGTAACCACATGAGAGGATTGCATGCTTATAAAACGAAACTGTTTCAGCATTAAGAGAAATATTTATGAAGATCCTGCCAGCACAGCTGACCTGCAAGACTGATTTCCTGATGTCTCCTCCTTGCAGCAACCTTCCTTTTTCTGCCAGGTTGTTGCATCTTTCTTTTGTCAGTGTTTTGTTGTCATTTCAGGGGGCAGAAAGGATGGGGGTGTTTCTCCCCATACCTCAGCCCCCTGGCAGCCCCTCAGTGTGCAGTGATCTCAGTACTCCTTTGCTCTGACTGTTGAGTTTTGTGTCTTTCCAACTGCTCCCGTGACTTGCCCTCCTTGAGGGTTGTGCTTTGGTTCTTCAGTCTATCAGAGCCTGTGCTTGACGTCTTCTGACAGTTCTGCGAGGGCAGGCTGTGGTGGGCTCAACGTTCCCTATCATGCTCTTTCCACCCCCTCAGACTTTTGAATGTGGATATGATCAGCTTTGCTTTGATTAACTCCACTGGCTTTTAGGGTGCCTTGGAGAAGATGCCTTGTGGGCTCAGATTCTCATTTGGGGCAACAATATGTTATATCCTTGGCAGTGCCCAGGTATGTCATATCATACAAAATGTTCCTTAACTTCCATCTCACAGTGCTTGTCTGAATGCCCTCCAGGGACCTCCCCTGTCCTCCCTCCACAGAGAAATAGAGGAAATATTCCCTGGTGATCAGGAACTGCTCTTCCAGCCTTTTCCCATGGGTTTGGGATTTCATGGTGCAGTGGACTTTCCCATAGCTGCTGGTCACTGTATGCACTGAAAACTTCTCACTGTGCTGTGCAAACTCCCTGTCACACCTGGTGAGCAGACTCACTTTGAGGTTAACTTGAGAGGGGTTCTTTCTTTGTCCAACAGTTTTTAGCATTTCTCCCCCAACCCTCACTGTTGTTGCCTTTTCTTCCTTGGCTGTCACTCTGGGTCCTTGCCCCATCATCTCAGACCTTTCTTTGCCCATGCAGCTACTTCCTTGCACTTGAAGTCTCACCTCCTTGCCCTTAAGACTGAGCCAAGTACAAATTTTGTAAATTGTCACATGTACCTTTAGGCATCTGAGCTTTAGAATATAGAGATTTTCGATGATGCCTGTCCTGGGTTATCCTGTGTTTTAAAAAAGCTCTGGGCTCTTTCACGGAAGCAGAAATTAGGGTCCTGAGCATCATGTTTTCCTCTGAGCCTTCTCTAAAACGTTTGGGCCCATCCACGAGGGTGCGGAAGGAGAAGTGTTCATTGCAGAAGAGTGCATATGTATGTGTGCATATGCATATAGGTGTGTATATGTGTGTATGTGGGCTCCGTGGGCTAGATCAGGTGCCAGCAATGGGGTACAGTCAATAAACGTGCACTGCTTGGTTTTTTGGAAGTGCTATGGTTTCATTTAGCACTATGGGTGCTCACAGCAGGGGCATTTTTTTGTTGTCTTTTTGACACTTTAGCAGGTAGAGGTTTCAATAGTTTGGACATGAGGGCACGAAGAGGAAATTTTGGACTGGAGGCGAGGAAAGCATTTGCCAATAATTTCCCTAACCCCTAGAAATAATAATAATTGTAGTAAATGGCTAATATGTTCAAATCTAAGCAGCATGAGGATAAAGAAAGCTGTAGGAAATAAATGAGTAATAGCAGTGGTGTAGGTTGGTGGGCAAGGACTGTCTCTAATTTTGCAGTGAGAGAATGCAAACAGTATTCAGTGTCTTAAAAAGTGAAATATTTTAAAACATTTTTAAAGAATGAATGCTGCAAGTATCCCACTTTTGACAGTCATGTGTACAATCTGAAGAGATCTGTTGGGACCCAAAGCATTTCAAAGCTGAGTGCCATAATTAGATGTGTGCAGCACAGTCTGGTAAAGGGGTCTGATTGCCAAGCAATGTTTTGAGTTATAACAAGACAAAGAATTAATCATGAAGAGCCACCAAAGGGAAGATGCATAATATTTGCCTTATGCAGCTTTCAGGATATAGTAATGACAGCTCTGGAGCTTGCCCTGCAAAGCATCATGCTGCACACTGCTCACTTCTCTAACCCCAGCAGCAAAGCTTTAAGTGGCACTGCTGGGAGCTGAGTTTCACCCCTTACCTTTAGTCTTAGGGTGCTGCTAATGGCAGTAACACATGGGCCAAAGGTACAGGCAATATTTTCTGCAAAATAAAATTATGGCCCTCTTGCAAGAGGCCTCAGAAGCCCAGAAAATTCACTATCTGTGGCATTGTACGGGCTTCTGCGTGATGGCAGCCACACACATCTTTTGCTAACTTGTGGCCCAAGAGATTATGGTTTGCAATGTTAAATCATTGACAGTAATATACATTGAACAATCATTTTCTATCAGGATGTTGAATGGTGGCAGTTAACAAATTAATCAGGCAAGAGGGATACAAACATATGCTTTTATATTTTATGGCATGGGTAGAACCCTAATTTTCTCCACTTAGTTAGTGTATATGTTTTAAAAGGAATAAGTTAAATGTTCATCATTTTTTCTTGTTGTCCAAGATGTCAGCAACAAAACAGTAGGGAACTCCCATTACCCATTTCAGCTCGAAAAATATTCCTTTCTTCTCTCTGTAAAATGCACAGGTCTAGTGATCCAAGTTAAACATTACTGGAATTTAACCATGACTCAGAAACAATATTAATTTTGAACCCACATATTTTTCTTCTGGTAGGGTATAAAAGTTTAAAATAAGTACACCCTCCAGACAATCTGTAAATGGTAGAATGCAACGGATGAGACAAAGAAAGAAAAACAAAACAACATGCACATATAACAACAGAGCAGCAGCAATGTTGGGTGTTATGAACTTTTTTGGTATGATGGCAGGAACCAGAGTTTTTTCCCCCCCATTTCTGTTGTCTGGTTCAAAGGGAACAGAAGACTGGCACCATGCCACTGAGCTGGGTATGAAGATTTCTGTCCCAAACAAATCCATAACTGGAGTTACTTCTTGGTGGGAAGCACAGGGATTGTTCAGAATATTAGCATGGCATTTCTGAACTCCCCCATCCCTCACTCCCTCCCTGCGCGGGAGATACCACACTGCTGTTTGTCTGAAGTCTAAAGGCTGCCACAGCCATCTTTTTCAAATTAAAATGGCAATGTAAATTTTGTAAATGTTAGTTCTCCTAATTGGCAGTGGCTTGTATAATTAAAATAAAATCACTAATACTTTCTCTTGTTTTTTTTTATTATCACTGAAGTTCATTTTTCAGTAACTCAGACAATGTCTTCATTTTTATGAAGACCCATACTGACCTCTAAATATCTGATTTTTTTCAGTGAATGTTTATGCCCATCTGGTTTGAATTTAGCATTCTTATGAGTCATTCCACTTTGATAGGAACACTCTGCTATAGAAAACTCCTTTTAATATTTTAAAGTTTTAAATCAAACACTGCATACTGCATTACCTAAGGCCCCCTACAATTATGGAAATCAGTGGGTTCGTTTTCTTCATCGGACATTGCATTTGCTCTCTTTGTGAATTAAATGATTTTCATGCTAGAAAGGTCTATAATGCACATGTGTTCAAGTGTTTTACCATCTTTTGTTGCCACATCCTTTCCCAGACTTAATAACAGCCTTTTTGGAAACAGCCTCAGTAGAGGAAGGATGAGTGATTCTATAGGAAATAAGGATGCTCAGCACTTCCTTACATCTGACATTTAACCCAAGCAAAAGTGCTATATTTATTTTACTATCAACACTGATTTTATTACTTCTTATGTTCTTACTACACGCATTTCCTGATGTTAAAGATATAACCAATTCTTTTGGGTTATTTCTTTTCATGCAGTGAAGAGTTTAAGTAGGTTTTTTAAGAAACTCCAAGTGAATTGCAAAAGAAAGGGAAGGAAAAAAGTTCAAAGCAAGCTATTAAATGTATGGTGCAATGGAAACCATTCTATTTCAAAATAAAATCTCAATCTGCCGGTATGTTTTGTTGAGCTATAACTGAATCATCACATAAAACAGAATGGGTCAGTTCCAGCTGGAAAAAAATGGAATGAATATTTTAAAGTATTGTTTGTTTGCACTTAATACAAATAACTTGTTCTAACAAGTTAAGACCACTTCCTTTCTTGACTACTTAAATTCATTTCAGCTCTTAAATACATACAAAGTAAAATTTAAACATTGATGTTTTCTCTGAGACCCCCAACTAGAAGAGAATAGTTTCTGAGCAAATATGGGCGAATTGCTTTAAACCAGATGAAAATTACAGCTCTTTATTTATTATAATATGAAAAAATGTAAGAAGTTGGGGTTTTTTTCCATAAACACAAACTATTTGAGCTCTCACTTAGTTTAAGCAAATGCTTAGCAATTTTAGAACATCTTCCCACATACTTACAAATTAGACTGACACTACTTACCCAGTTTATAGCTTATGATATCCTTCTTCAAAGCCTCTGACTTTTCTCTCTTTCTATCAGGGTAAATTTGGATTCAAGTAAACAAAGAGGGCACCTAATTTTTAGCTTATCTTTAGCAGAAAATGCAGAACCCCACCATGAGGATGGAGCTTCATGAGGACCCAAAATGACCATACTTTATACTCTTATGCTAGGGTATATTTTACATTGACCAGGACAGCAGGGCAGCTAATGTGCTTTAAGCAAGATCTGCTCACTGGAACAAAGCAAGTTTGTCATTGCTATGCAGACCCATAATAGTGTCTGGTTTATTTTGGTTGCATTTTAGGTAAGGTAAAAAAAAAAGGACAGGCCCATTAAAAGAGGCTAAAATGTAGTCCCTTCATTTCCATCATTCCTAAGCAGCCTGTAACATGAAGAATGCTTTTGTAGTTCACATTAGTCACATTATCATGATGGAATAATGAAAGAAGAAAGGATTTATTTTTAAGAACAGTTCAGAGGTGTAGTGTTGTCAGACTAATGTCAGAATACCACACTTTTAAAAAACACTTAACCTTCATCAGTCAGACAGATAAATACTAAAGATACTAAAGTTCCTTTCTAATCCATTGAGGATGCTGTGTTTTTTCTTATCTTTCCTTTTTATTTTTTTTCCTGTAGCTAAGATAATGGAAAACTTTAGCCTTGTTAAGAAATCTGGGGATATTATATTATAGAATTATAATTTTGCCAATTTTCAGTAATAATTTTTCACCAGTTGCTGAACTTTGTTTTCTCCATTTGCAAAGACAAAAAGGAAAATACCTTCACTCATTTGCTCAGTATATCTATTGAGTGGTGACTGTTCATTTTCACACATGTAAGGGACATAAGAAACGTTCATCACATAGTTGTATGTGAGAGCACACAGGCTCTCTCCCATTTGACTTGTAAGGGTTAGGGAGAGGTACTGGAGAGACTGCCCTTGTGAGTGTGCATATCCTGAGGGCTGTTAAACAAAACATTTTGCATTAAACACTTTGATGGCCTGGCATTATTTAAACAGCATTATGCAGGTAGTCTGTTCCTTTTGGGCATACCAAGTACACTACAGTACCATCCACAACTAGCAAAGCACAGAAAGGAGTCCTCACAGCAAATCATGCTATTGTTGACTTCTTATTTAATAAGCAGTTTTTAAAGGTAGGTAAAGGACAGGCTTGCAGGTAAGGCACTGATCTGAACTGCCAAAGACTGGGCTCAGTTCCTGACTCTGCTGCAAGTATCCTCTCTGACATGGAACATGCTGTTTGGGATACAGGTACACCCTGCAGCAGGCTGAGTCTGACACCAAACCCCTTTTGCATTGACATTGCAGGGATGCAATGCCATGCTCAGATGCTTGGCTTTACTCAAACTGGAGAGAAAGGTGAGCCTCTTGCTGCTATGGCTGGGGATGTAAATATGCACAGACCCACCATGTAGGGGTGTTATCCCAGCTGCCTTCATGGTGATAGCAGGTAGGGTCAAGGGAGGCAGCTGAGAGACCTTTTCCAAACATGTCCCAGGTACTTCCCATAAAACCAAACAGGATTCATAGGTTGCTGCCCAAACTGTCCTTACAGCTCTAAGTGTGTGTTGCAGGAAGGCACAGATACCTGCACCCCAGGCTGAGGGAGCTGTGTTCCTCACCCAGCTCATCAGGTTTTGGGATCCTAATGAGCTGGGCATGGATTACACTATTAAATTTGGTTGAAATTGGCCATAAGTTGTTTTTTGGGAAACTGGGAGAAAGATAGATGGATACTGTGGTTTCATAAACCTAAGGTTCCCTAAGGTTTCCTAAGGAAACTTGATTAAGAAATGAGGATGATAGCCCCTCCCTACCATACAAAGATGTTATGAAAATAAAAGCTTTTCTGGTGGTGAGCTGCTCAGGTGTTTCAGGGATGGAGAAAATGCAAATTCCTAGACAACTGGATTAATTTTGGCATTTTTCATTCTACTTTGAAGTTGTGTACTGCAAATGGTTACTCATGGGCATATCTTTTGAGCCAGTAACTCTGCTAATACAAACTGCGTTTGAAGTATCAGCAACTAATGAAGTGGAAAGAGATTCAGATTTTGTCTGCTGAACTGCTAAGTGTATCTGTGGCAAAACACAATCATTCCTACTCACTTTTCCATGAGGAGAGCCTATTTAGAGTACAGCACTACTCCATTTCTCCAGAAAGTTCATCAACTGAAAGCAACCAAATATACCTTTCATATTTTGAATTGTAGTGCATTTCCTTGCCTTGAATTTGAAAAAAAATTTTGTGTGTAATAATGGGAAAATCTTTGCAGTTCAAAAGAGAAGTAGGTGTGAGCCTTAGCTGCACAAAACATTGGTCTTCCTGAGTAGATAGGTAAGCAGCAGTAAATCGTTAAAGCTCAGGTTCATGAGGAGTCCAAGCACTTCCAACAGAAATCAGGAAGAATTCCGGAATGAATTCTAAGGCTGAGAGCCTAAAATCTTCCCCTCCTTCTCAGCCACAGGGGATGAAACTCTGGAAGCTCTTTGGTTTTCCCTTTCCAAACCTGGGCAGGGGTAGCTCAGCTCCCTGATCACAGGGAAGGTGGCCTCTGAGAGGCCTGGACATGCCGGCATCTGCCTTGGGCTGAAGGTCTTCTGGGAGCTTTTTAGGAGGCATTTCTCCTTGCTATACTGTGCCTAAAAAACCAGGTTGCTCACTAACCCAGCAGCAGCTCTTTTAATGCCTAACAGCAGCAGCAGCAGCAGGATGGGGGGGAGTGATGTGCTGCTCTGTGCTGCCTGTGCTGTGGGTATCCCATGTGTGTGAGATGGGACTAATCCCCTGACCAATTTTCCATGTACTCTGCCTTTGCCAGGGCAAACCCTGCTGCTTGAAAAAAATAGAAAATACTTGATCAGGAAGAAGGAGCTGGTACATCTTTGTGCTCCTCAGGAGGGAGGAATACAGGCTCCAGCATCTTCTTACACATCTTACCTAATGGCTGGCTCCTCTATCTGCAAGGAGGGCAGGGCCTGGGCTGCTGCAGGCAAACAGGGATGTTGAATTCAGGTCTCCCACATGCTAAATGAGCACTCCTGCGACTGCAATGCTGTATAAAAAAAATAACATAGTTGCCCCTGCCAGCTAGTATTAAGGGCATTAAAAAGCAGGCTTGGTCTGCTTTTGAAAGGCAGAGGTTAGCCTCTGAGCTCAGAGGAGAGGGAGTGATGGCATGCACGTCTTAAACCATCTTTCTCCTCAGTGTGGGTTTTTCTGGAGCACCTCCAAAGACCTCTAGCTCTCCCCATTTTCTGGACCTCAGCACCCAGGGAAAAAGTCTAGCCTCCTGTTCTCATAACAGGCATCTCAAATTAGGTGGTGCAAGTCCTGGCACACAGTGATTTGGCCCGGCAGTGTCTGTGTTTGTTTAAAGAGCTGTATGCTGAGCCAGGTTAGTGCCTGTTGCATTAGTCATAACAAGCTTTCAAGATTATAAATGGGGAAAGTGCTGAGTAACTTGTGATTCAGCCTTACTATGATTTCTAAGTACATATTACTAATACATTCCGTGTTATTACACTCCTTCCCCTCCCAGTTTGACACCTACATCCGTTCCCCACACAAATCTGGAGCAGAGAAAGCTCTTCTTATTTCCAGTAGCTGGTAGGACATGAGGAGCTGGCTCGTCCTTCACTAGACATTTTTATCACCCTCCAAAACTCCCTTGTTTAAAACTGTTTACTCTGTGCTGTGATGGGTTTTTTTGGAAAACAGGAGTGACAGAAACCAGTCAATTTAAGGCAAAGTTGCAAGTTCTGCACCCCCTGCATGTGGCAATCAGTATTTTTTGACTTTGTATTTAACTATGAGTTATCTGCAGGCTTTTTAAAGGAGAGTGAAAATTGAGCCATCAGGTGGTTTCTGTGGTGGAAGTTTGAATGTTCTATATATATAAAAAAGACAACTTTGTTTCTTTTGGCATTATCTAAAATGAAGTTAATGGTGGGTGGAGGCTTCATGGGAAGGAAATGTGCAGGGGTAAAAAATGAAATTGTGGTGGGCCACCACCCTGTAGGGCCTTGGTGAAAACGCTGAATAATTATCTGAATGTTGTGGGTGATGGAAGTTTGTGTCCTCTTCAGGCAGGGTTTTGCAGGAAAGCCTGTTTGTGCACCTTTGAGTTGGCAGGAAGAACACAGTCCTGTGCTCCTCGAGCAAGGGCAGACCCTTACTTGCTGGAATTTAATTTGATCAACTTTACTTATATTGAGACATCTGTTATACCAAGAAAGGCCTCTTTTGAAGACAGAAAAATTATTTTTGTGGTAAGGGTCTGTGGGCCTGTAGTACTGGAGGAGGTTGGGATCAGTGATGCCAGGCTCAGGAGGGGTTTCAGTGCCAGAGTCATGCTCCTCCCTAAATGGGGCTGTGGCAGTCCCCAAAATTGGAAGCAGAGTGGCTCCCTTAACAGCTGGGAGAAGGAGAGCAACCCCCACAACCCCCTGATCTCTTTCTCCTGCTTTCTTTCAGGACCTGTCAAGGGACCCTGAAGTGACCAGGCTTTTAATAACTTACTTTAGGTAAGCACCTCAAGTTAGAAGGGATGAGTCTGGGACGTGCAGATTACACCTCTGACAGCAACTTAAGAAGTTCCCCTCCCTCCTCTTTCGCTCCATTGAACACTGAAGACCTCAGATTTTTCTGGCATGTTCCTAGTTTGGGAATTTCAGCACATGGCTGGAGATGGTGCCAGTTCTGCATCATGCTGGAAGGTTAGTGCAGTAGTGTAGGTGAAGCCCTGGGTGAACACCACAGCAGTCACACAAGGCAGGGGTCAGAGGAAGGCTGTGGTTGCCCAGGCCAGATCTTCAGCAAGGAACCTGCTGATCATGGATGTGGGAAACACTACATCTGCCCAAGTGAGGTTTAGCAGATAAAAGCAGTTTTTAGAGGTAAGCACCCTAATAACCATAGGTTTCTCTTGGAACACTGGTGCTGTTTGTTGCAGATGACCAAGTGGCCTGGTGACCTGCCCAGGAAGGAGGGAGATGTGTGCTCCAAGTGCTCTTTGATTCAAGAGATTGTGAACTTTAGCTTCTGTAGCCATCTGAGTGCTTTGACCACCAGGCTTAGGCTATTCTAGAAGAAAGCATCCCGCTGAAGCTGCACAGAGATATGCAAGCCTCATGGAATCTGGACCCCTCTAATGTCTAATTGTACAGTGAAGGGCCTTTACTGGAAGCAATGGAACTTTTTGGTCTGGTCCCTGCTTCCAAGCCTGTTTATAAATTTATTTTAATCTGTAGATAAAGACAAAAAACCACACAGGATGCAGTGCCTGGGATGCACCATCTTTCATCCACCTCTCCCACTGCACCCCATTCACTGATCTGAGCCTGGCACTGACCCCTAGCCACTGAGCAAAAAACCATCCATTGGTACAGGAGGCACAGACAGCCTCAGTGAGGAATGAAATACCTTCACATTGGGTTCAGCACTACCTTGGACACTTCAGGAAGAATTCCCCTCGATACAGTCTCCCTGGGAATGGAGAATAGTTCCTTGCTCACCTCTGTGACAGAGCATGCCAAGATCATGGTGAAATATTAACTGTGGGCAACTCAGAGGGGTAGGTATTGAATTCAAATGGAGATTAATTTCTCACCTTCATTTCTGGCTTGTAATCAGAGGTGGAAATTGTCATCAGCTCTGCTACATAGGTCGGTGTTGTATCTCTCAAGAACACAGTCAGCTGGAAAAGATTTTCTCAATGTCTATTAAATGCAGGCCAAAGAAGACATGAAAGAAAATAAAAATTAATGAAGAGGACCCCGTGAAGGCTCTAGTGGTATTGCTCTGGCATGGAACTGCCAGTGAGCTGGGATGGTGGGAGCGTGTGGAGCAGTGCAGGGTAAGCAAAGGGCAGCACCTGAGCCCTGTGTGTCAGCAGGTACATATTCTGCACAGTATCAGTTACCTCAGCAATTCAGACAGACTGAAATGGGAGCTATTTCCTATGAAAAATGACCACAAGAACTTTCCATTCCATGACTTTAATTTAGCTTTTTTTAGGCATTTGGATATTATCCAGTGCTTCCCGGTAGTATTGTTTCGAATATGGATTGTATGAGTCACTGTGCTGCCAAATTTAGAATTCATCCTGGAAATGCTCAGGCTCTTCTTTCAACTCTTTTCTTCCAATCCCTTGGGCATTACACAGGCTTCCTCCAGATTTTATCCCAAAGTCCTCACCATTCCACCTGACGTCCTCTTTGTAGTGAAATCTAGTTATTACAAAACATCATGACCTCTGAGAGGTTAAACAAGCAAGCTTGCAGTAAATCCAGAGACATTTGGGTAAACACTTCCTGACAAAAACAGTTTTACGTATTTGCAATTCAGGGTCTGGTTGGAAGTTCTCTTCAAAGAAAACAGAAAGGCAAGAAATTCACATCTTTGGAACTATCTGTGATGATAAGGTATGCCTTCATGTGTGTGCTCTTCCAAGGTTGTGGCTAGAAGAGCTGGAGAAGCAGAGTACTTCAGGTCTTCAGGAAAACTGCATCTGTAGCCTACTTTCTTCCCTTTTAGTTTTTTTTAGAGGATGTAGCACAAAGTTTGTGCTATAAATCCAGCTTCAGCTGGAAGCATCCTTTCTATAGATGCAATTTGTACAAGGTTTTAGCACACTCATCTGCAAAATAATCAAAATTGTAGACAACCTGCGGACTGTATGTTCAGGACATGTAGAGCCCTTCCTGAAGATAAGCAATATCCATCAAAGGGATTTGCAGCTCAGCCCTGCTAATTGTGTACCTTTTTATCTTACCACTTTATTTCTGTTACCTTTTCTTCTGCATGGTAGAAATAATTATGGCATATTTTGAACCTGTACAGGAGTCACAGATATATTTTTTTCTCCCACTCTAGTGTTATACCTATAATGTAATAGGAACTGCAGTTTTGTTTGAATTACTCTTGTGTTGTGTTTGGATGCTGCTGTGTCTGGTGGTCAAAGCAATGAGAAAAGTAGCTCATAATCTGTGAAACACATGAACTACATTCCTGCGACATTTAGAATATTTGGCAGAGAGAGAGTGTGATTGGAAATGAGCAAAGCACTGTTACCTTTCCTTGTAGTTTGCTTTGTGTTATGGTGGCTAAGAATGCTGTTGCATAATAATTCTTAATTGTTTTTCTTTTAGGCTAGGAGGCCAGATGCTTTAGTTTGGGTTGTTTTGTTTTGTTGGTTTTTTGCTTTGTTTAGTTTTTTGGTGCAGAAAGAAACATATGCATCACCATGCACCACTGCTTGTTTCCCAGTATATAACTGACATCTCAAAAAGAAAAAAAGCCCTGAAACTCACTGAACATTAAGTTGGCTGATTCTTCACTAGAAAGACCTTGACTAGGCATTTAGGTTTTATTATGTATTACAGTGTTTATCCTCTATGAGGTAGATTTGCTGAATTGAAAAAACATGTCAATATAATAACAAATACATCAGCTGTAAACATGTCTTTGCCTTGCTGAGGACAGAAAAGAAAACAAACCTTACATTCTATACTAAGGCCCACTAAGACAGTTTTTAATATGAAAAGGAATAACAAATCATTAAGTGGGAAAGTGGCAGAATACAGAGCTGAATACTAGTGCATACTTTGTGTCAGGCTCTCAACTATCCAAGCCTTGGTGAATTTATTTAGCCAAAGCTTCCTCCATGTGAATTGTGTCAAAGGAACCTTGAACCCTCAAACGTGCTTGATGGACACTCCCACCAAACTTCACAGGATGTGATGGGATACATCCTTATGCCATGTCACAAAAATAAATCTGACAGGCTGCAATAAAGCAATTTTGTTATTTTGGACATGTGGGTCAGAAAAGCCACCAAAAGGTACCATTATCACACAATGCCCAGGAAATTCTGGTGCCAAATACTTTGTGATAGGTCTAGAGCACACTGAACGTGAGCACTCTGCAGCAGCTCATCCAGGAACCAGGCTTTCCTCACTGTGGTACTCAAGGCTGCAGCAGCCCTGGGTAGCTCCTGATAGTTCCTAACCTGAAGTGTCTGTTGTCTGGTTGAAGTCATGGATCTCAGAGGTCAAATGGACTCAGGAAAGGTTCATTCTTCCATCAGAGCTCTGCATTCATTTCTGTACTTGCAGGCAATACTAATGTGTGATAGGTAATAGCTATAATAGCATAGAAGTGTTAATTTATGGTAGGTATATGATGCATACACTACAGGAGTCCTTGCAAAAGGCAGAAGCAGAAAGCCTCAGCACTCTAATTATTCCTAAAGGACATTCCTAAAGGAAATGGGTTCTTACATTGTCACTTTCTTTCTATTGGTGAAACTTGCTCTTCATAGTACAGCAATTTGCCTGTGGTCCAGCTGGCAGACAGCTGTCCCGTGTCCTCAAGGAATCAGCTGGCAATGCAGGCCCTATTTACCTCTGGGTAACAAAGGGGCTGTGTGAGCATGGAGCATACCTTTGTCTGCCTGATTCTACAATCCAGGGTGAGAGCAGGGTCTTGATCTGAAGAGTGAGATGACATCACTTCAGGTGATGAGGTGACTGTAGGCTGAATTGGTAGTGGGGGTGGGGAGGGCCATAACTATGGATCTGCTTTCCTTCTCCTATTGACACACAGTAACTAATCACAGTTGGTTTGTTTTCAAACAAAATCATTGCCTTTTCTTTTTGAAAAAAAAACAAACCCACAGACATTCTTAAAGAGTACAGAAAGGATAGCTCACAGCCTACATTATTGTACATACTCAATACCACCTAAATTGTACCAAATTGGCAGAATAAAGCTCTGTTTAACCTCATGCAGTGGTCTCAGGGCTCCATAGCTGCATACTCCAGAGGTCAGCTCTGGTAATAGGGGTGTAGCACTCACTGCAGTCTTCAGAGCATTTGTTACTGGGGATTAGCAGTTTCTCATAGCACCCAAAAGACCTGGTCCTGCTGCAGAGCCCCATGTTCTCAGAGGTGCATGACTGTCTGGTGGTGTTGTCTTTGTAATACTTCAGCCTGATTTAAAAAAAAAAAAAAAAAAGGAACCTGTGGGAGCAAGATTTGGGTTGGCAGTAAACCAACATATGCACAGTTTAATAACATACATCTACATTCAGTGATTTCAGCTCTTATCTTTTAATCGGAAGCTATAGGACCCTAACCCAATTTTAAACAGCTTACAAGTGCAGATTTTGGGTCTTACCTTTTGTTTTCTTTGTACTGAGTTAAGTAGTGAGAAAAATCACTGTTATGGAAAAAAACTCTTACAGAAACTATTATTACTCAACAGGTTTTAAGTTTTTCTACCAGCTTCACAGTTGCTGTTTCCAGGCCTCTTTTAATTAATCCTGGTAACTGAAAGATTTGACAAAAGTTTGTAAACCCCTATCCTTACAGAGCTTTCAATTACATTAATTAATTAGTTTTATATAAATCAATTCACACAGCTGAATAGACTAATTAAAAATAAATACATTTACAAGCTATCTTATTACAGCAGCATTAAGGGTAATGAGTTCATTAAGCATCACGTGAAGACATTTCCAGGCTGAGGGTACAGGCTGCAACATGTTGAAGACACTCGTGGCTGAGGAAAGGAGGCTCTGCCAACAGAGATTAGCCTATCTGCAACAAAAGCTTTTACTTCAAAGATCATAGATAACGTTGGAGAGCTTAATGAGAGTGTATTTTTAAAATGTAAATAGGAGGATCTAGTGGGCACATAAATTGCATAACACTCATAGCACACCCTCAGCGCTTGCTTATGGAAGCAAAGAGAGGAAAAGTTAACAAGTTATGGACATCACTCCCCCTATTTCAAGGGGGTGTTCTGCTTGTAGATCAATTCCTATTAGTGCAGGAGTGCCTTCATAATTGAAATTGTATCACAAACTTGAAATAGCTGCTGCACACCCCATTTGTCTGGGTAGCCCTTTTGATGAGGTTGGTCCCAAAATGCCCAACTGTTAACTGAAATAAATATAAGGTGTCTGGGCACACTGTTTTGCTGTTCTGCTTTTAAAAGGGTGAACTTCCAAAAAAATCTCTTTCAGATCACAATAACGTAAAAAGCTTTATGGGTAGTACTGAAAATGGGGTTTATTTTATGTTACGCAGAACTGATAATTGGTTCTTTAAAAGTTTGCTGTGTTTTCACATGAAACATTAAAATGTTATGTGCTGAACTGACAGACAGAGGAAATTTTTAATACGCTGAAATAAAATGTGCTTAAATAACACTCCCCAATAGTCTTTCATTCTTTGCTTCACTTATACAGAGAACCAGCCGTCACTTTTAACTTTTAATAAGTTTCATATGTTTTGTAGAGGAACTGTGTTTGGTTAATTCTAACCTTTAATTAGTAGCCTCTGGATTGGTGTATACCCCAGGCACGGGGATGTTATTAGTGTGAACTGAAAGCTATGTGTGTTACTCCATAACAGATCAAAACAAACCTTGTATGCTCTGACAGCATTAAACCCCACTGAGACTTTGTGCAGGATATGGTTTTCCACTTGCAAAAGAAAATTGTAATTCACAAGCCTTTGCCAGATGTTGTCCTCCCATACTTACATACCTACCGAGTAGGTGGTCACCTAGGGTAAAGCCAAGTGTGCCCTGTTAGAGTATTTGTCAGACTAAATAATTTCTTGAGGTATTTTCTTCTCTCTCTCTTTTTTTTTTTTTTTTTTTTTTTTTTTTTTTTGCTGTGCTGGAAAATGGCTGTTTACTATGAATGGGATCCTGTTGTTTTCCAAGAGGAAGGCAGGGCCATGCTCATGATGTCTTGAAGAGAGAAGGCATAGAGGCACAAAGGAGCCTGTTGAAGACTTGATTTCTGCTGAACAATGTCACTACAGACCACACTGCACCTAAGTGCAGCAGTAACATAAAATCATGAGGCAGACAAAATGAAAATAACAGGAGATTGCAGTAGAATGCTTTGAAAGGCAACTTCAGAAGACATTCTTTTGTTAAAATTACAGATGTTTCTGTAACCAAATAGAAGAGTTCCCTAAATGAGAATAAAATATATTGTTGATTGCTCATCCCTGGCATTTTATTAGCATGTAGATGCCTGGTACAAATGGGTGTGACTATCAGACTGGTATCAGATTTTACCAGGTGAGCAAAAGTCATCCTTATCATCTGTAAAAAAATGTTTCCGATGAAAGAGGTTTAAACTTGGCATGGAAAAGAGAAGTTTAAACAAAAAAAATATACTCAACCTTCACCCAAATTTTCTTTGGAAACAGCTTGGGTGACCCCGCCTTGTTTTTTTTACATACTCAGCTGTAAACACAAAAAAACATGGCTTACATGTTGTAAATGTTATTGCAACTTTTGTGGTCCAAGAATAAAAGTGAGGCAGGATTGTGGACAGAAATTAAAATTAAAAGAGTGTTCCATAATTGGAAAACTTGGAATAATTTTTAGACTTAATCTTCTTCAGCAATTTTATGTAAAATTCTGTAAGTAAAAGGAGAGGTTTCTGGTGTTTTAGGATGTGCAGATGTTTTGGTTTTTTTTTTCCAGGAGATTTTGTAAACATGTCAAGTAATGACTGCAAGTGATTTTATACAGTAAAAAACATTAAGATGACTTTTCAAAAGAAATTAAGTTCTCCCTGGCTTCTGGACTTTTTGAGAAGAATGAGATAAACTTTTGACTCTGAATGCCATAAGGTACTTATGGTATGACTGCTTGAAGCCACAAAAATCTTATCTGCTACCATGGTGGAAACCAGCCTGTGAACATCAGACATTCAGTGACATACTTACATGATCTATTTTTGACCAGATCTAATGTAAGCATTGTGATAAAAGGGCAGATCCTGCCAACAAGTCGGCACATGACGTGAAGCGCAATTGCCGACAGCCAGGGTGTCCCAGAGCAGTCCTGCAGCTCTCCTTCCAGGGCAGCTCCATGAGCTCTGGGCACAGGTACTGTCCTGCAGCTCTCCTTCCAGGGCAGCTCCCTGCAGCTCTGGGCACAGGTACTGTCCTGCAGCTCTCCTTCCAGGGCAGCTCCCTGAGCTCTGGGCACAGGTACTGTCCTGCAGCTCTCCTTCCAGGGCAGCTCCCTGCAGCTCTGGGCACAGGTACTCTCCTGCAGGATCAGGCCTGTCTGCATGCACGTGGAATTGCTTTGCTGGTTGCTTTGGTGCCTGCCTGAATAACTTCTCAATAAACCTAGTGTAGCAAGTGCCTTTGTTTTATTCTATTAAAAAGCACGCATAGCTTTAGATGGAGACCTTCCTCAGAAAGTCAGTGTCTGTCACAGGAGTGAATCAAAACTAGTCACACAGCTATTATGTTACAGTATATAGAATGCAATGTTTCTTTGTCTAGGAACTCCATGCTGACAACTGATTTTGAGCAATAGTCCCATATCTGCATTTCCATGCATCTTGGATTTAGTGGTATTACATTTTGTAATCCATGTAATCAAAGGAAAAATCTTCTCTCTCATTGGCAACAAGAACAATGTATGTGAACCTGATTTTAAGGGCTTCCAGCACTAAATATTGTGTGTAAAAACACCAATAAAAACCTGCTCTAAGCTTTGAGGTTTTAAAAGAAATCCGAAAAGTCAGGATGGTTTTTAATCCTTGTTTTTCCTCTTTTTTCTTCCTCTTTCTTTTTAATAAACAGACAAGGCAAATCTTCCACCAGACTCTGCAGGCTCTGTACATCTCTCTCTACAGGTAAACACTGCCAGTCATTTTTTTCAAACATGTCATCTTCCTGAGATTAAACCTGGATTAATTTCTTCTTTAGACAGGTGACTTTCCACTCCTTGACAGAAATCTGAACAGCATAAAAATGGTTCTGGTCAAAATTACAGATCAGCTGGAAATTCACAAGCAGTCGCAAAGGATTTCCTCTGGAGAACTGACTGACTTACTGACTGAGAGCCATTTTATTTGTCAGTTATGTTGTTTTCCTCCAGAGGATAATAGACAAGCAAATTAATTAGTGAAAATAAGCTACAAAACCATCAAAACATTCAGGCAAAGCTTCACTCAAACTAACATGTTCAGTGAAACAGAAACTTGGACTGGCAGCTCTCTGTTTTTACACTATTTGTTGATTCTACTGACAGCTTTAATCATTGCTGAGCTGACATTCTGGTGGTACAAATGAGTAAATAAAATGTCAGTTTTGCTTACGATGACATTGAACATAACTGTTCAACCTTGACAGGTCTATATTTGTAGACAAGATAATAATTTCTTTAGACTTTTCTGCAAGAATAACATGTCTAAAATCTGCACTGCTACCACATACATGGCCTGTAAACACTGAAAGTCAGCTATTTTTATTTGTGATCTTTTGACAAAAACTCATGGTGTCTTTTTTTTTTTTTTTTTTTTTTCTAATTTAGAGGGTAAAAACACCAAAGAGGCCC
>VZRH01002394.1:926017-1060813 GCA_013397555.1 Urocynchramus pylzowi
CAGAAGGGCAGAACAGCCAACATGCACCCAGCTCCAGATCACAGAGCAAAAGCCCCACCTCACCCCAACTGATGGGAGTTCCTCTATCAGCTCCTGTGGGCTCAGTGTTGACTCTTCCAAGGGTTGCACAAAACTCCAAGTTTTTCCGTGAAAAATCTCGTGTCAAAGAGGTTCTTTGTTTAAGGCATAACCTGAGTTGTCTGTCAAATGTGGGCCCCGGTCCAGCAAAGCACTTAAGCACATGTGTAGTGTTGTTGAAACCAACGGGACTACCGCTCACATGCTCAAAGTCACGCGTGTGTTTAAGTGCTTGGCCGGCCTGAAGCCTTGCAGAAGTCCTTTATATCATGTTGATTTCAAAGCACATTTCGTTATTACATCACCGTGCTGTTCTTGGCAAGGAATGAATTAATAAATGAGACAAGGAGAGGTCCGGCAGGAGCTGCTGGGGGAGTGGGACACTGCATTCCTTTCAAAACCAGGTTGTGGCAATGAGTTTACAGGAGACATGAATCAGCCATGTAGGCAGATATAAATAACGTGAAGCAGCCGGGCCCGGTGACATACTGCTGCACTTGGAATATTGCAAGAACATACCAATACTGGGTACATTGTCTTTTTAATCTTTCCACAGACTTGGCATCCACCCACCCTCCAAGGCCAACCTAATTCTGGTCAGTGTGAGAATGCACTCAGGCCCTCTCTCTGCACAGGATTTTAATGCTCTTTCACAACCTGGGATTGCATGGCTGGAGAGCAGCCCTCTTGTAAAGCCACAGTATTGGCATGCAAGTGCTTTATAGATATGTTAAAGCCAAAAAGTCTCCCTTGAGGACACAGTGGTAACCATAGGGTTGGGTGAGACACAAGCTCTTAAATCACAAGATGAGCTCTTCCAGAGGGATGCTCTGTTGCATCCTGGACCATGTGGCCATAATTGTGTTGCTGCAATCAAAGCTGATCTGCTTTCACATGCACAGTCCTGTTCAGATCACGCATTTTGGGAAGTCCAGGTGTCTTTTGGTCTCCCTGCGAGCCTCTCAGGGACCTCGGCCAGCCCCGAGTCAGCAGACAACGGGGGGGCTCCCCCGATGTGTCCGACAGCGGGGGGACACTCTGAGGACACTCAGAGGGGGGACACTCTGAGGACACTCAGAGGGGGGACACTCTCTGTGCCCCGAGGGCACTGATGGCAGCTGGGCCAGTGCCTTTGCAGCAGGAGAGACACTGGAGACAGTGGTAGAGGAAAAGGCCGACTCTCAGCAGGGGCTATTCCAAGGTTTATTCAGAGCTCCCGAGGGACTCCTGTAGACCTCAGGGGGCCTCCTGCTCAGAGCAACGGGAGCTATGCCAAGGTCACATTTAAAGGGAGGTGGAAACAAAAGGCAGATAACGTTTGTTGACCAATAAGGATGCTAAAGGGATGGGATCTAAAGGAATGGACATTTTGGGCAGCGTATAGGATACTTCTTGGGGGGCTGACTCTTGGCCTCCGGCTAATCACACGACGGATTTGGCCGAAGGTTCTGGATAAAGAGGATGGGATGCTGAGTGATTGACAGAGGGTCGGGGCGGGGGGTTTGGGGATGAGCTCAACCCAGGAGAATGATACCACAGGTATAGGGAAGGGGTACAGTTTGGGGTAGACTACTTAGGAAAACTAAAAGAATACAAAAAACTATTACAAAGTATTACAAAATATAAAAACACACTACAACATCCAGGAACCTGCTGCCGTGACACGGCCGTGGTACTACCAGCAGCCAGCCTTGCACCTGTTGCTTGTGGGCTGTCTTGGCAGCAGAGCCCTGCCTGTGGGTGAGATGGCAGAGCCCATGTTGCAGAGAGCCCTGTGCCACCACCTCAAGGCATTGCACTCACACTGGCACCTCACCCAGGCTAGCAAGATGCAGTGGAATCTGCAGGCACCATCTGCTCAGCTAAGGATGATGGCAAAAGCCACACTGGTGTCTCCCCTTGTCATGGTCCTACTTAGGAAGGGAGCAGCTAAGTGGAAAAGAAAGAGTGCTTTGGGGAATAGGGCACGAGAAAGACGGCAGGTGCAGAAGGGACGAGGAAGGAGGAAGAAGAGGAGCAAAAGGGTAGCAAACAACAGCTGTATGAAAGAAATGTCCTAGAAACAGCTGAAGGTCCCTTTTGTGACCTCTCACTGAGGAATTGTCTACATGGTGATGGGGATGGGGGTGCAGCTATGCCCTAGCATGATGGTAAAAGAATGTTTTCCTTGCTGTGAGAACAGGGTGCCAGGGTGGAAAACTGGGAGTGGAAATTTGGTACCACAAATCATCTGGTCTGTTATTATCTAGGAAAGGCACTGATGCCCCTTTCATTTTGCTGGGATTGGGTTAAGTACTGACTCTTATTGATCACATGAATGGGAGGGAACAATGGAAACTATGGAGCTCTCTAAATTATCTTCACACACAATAAAATATAGATAAATGGCACAAATCTAGTTCCTCTTCCCTTTGAAAGTTTCTTTTAACTTTCTTTTAGCCACTGTGCTACAGATACTGACAAGCAGCTGGAAGAAACAACTTCCAATACTGGGAAGGCCAGTGGGAAGATGGGACAATCTCCTTATCAGAGCCTCAGCTTCATATGCCTTTTGCGTCGAAATCTGCAAAATCTTGTAAGGCAGGACAAGGGATTTATTTATTATTTCATCTGGGAATTCTAGAAGTTTGGGGCCATTTTTCATTTTTTGCACTCTTTTGATTTATTTGCGTATTGTTACTGGTAGATTATTTTAATGCCATTCATGACCAGAAAACAACCAATCATGTAATTAAATATATAAATATATTTAAATTATATATATAAATAATTTAATATATAAATATATTTATATTTATATGAAATATGTAAATGTATTTAGTTTAACAAAGTTAAACTAAAGTTTTCTAATCTGAAAAGGGGCTTGATTCAGATTTTTTCCTTGAACTAGGACTCAGTGTCCCCTTTGAGGAACGTTGGAGGAAAGCTCTCAGCAGCAGCTTAAACATACATTGCCAAACTCACAACAAAGAAAGAGCAATCACACGCTTTCAAGAGGATGTTTGGCATCCGGTTGTTCGAGCAGGACACAGCACTGCTGTTATCATGGAGGCTGAATTGATGCTTTTCCTGGGAAACATCATTTGGAGAAGAGCTATAATCATCTTTTCTGATAGATACATTGCACAGTGCTGATACAAAATGAGTACCTAATCCAAAACCCTGTCAGCAATAGTGAAGTTTCTGTGCTTTCTCTGGGGTTTGGATCAATTTCTCTGTCTGTAATTGCTGATATAGGAGGAATGTTATTTTTGCTGTGGTACTTGCATTAAAACGGAGCTGTCATTTAATCAGGGTTGTTGCAATATGTTTGCTAACAGACACAACTTCTTTGAGGGATTTAAATCTGCTAAACCATCTGGGAAAGTGAAGATAATGCAAAATGTAATTTTAATGTATGCAAATGTGATGCAAAAGGTAATTTTAATCAATGTCAGAAGTGAACCACTCTTTACAATCTGATTCTTATCTGCAATTCTTAAGAATAATGTACCACAGCTTTTACATTTCTTCTTTTAGGACAGCTACTTTCAAATTATTCTCCTTTTAAAAAGGCTTCAGGAGAGAGGCAAGAAGAAGAGCTTGTGATAACACACTGCAGAACACTTGTTATTTTCCCACAGCCTGCCACATTCAGCTTACCTCTGTGTGCCATTCTAGTGTGGCTGTAGCTGGGCTGGAAAAGGAATTACCTCTCCAGCCTGACCCCTGCAGCTCATTGCTGTCCTCCTGCAGAGGGAAGCTTCAACAGACCGGGGTACACAGCTTTTTCTTAGCTCAGCCTCTCTCATTTTGAGCAACTTTCAGTTGCAGGTGCTGGCTGGTATGAAACACTTCCCAAGTAGGAGCTTCCTCCTGCAAGTGATGAGGACCTTAGTGCTGTGACATTATTCTTTGCCACCCCCTGAGCCCCTTAGCCGTGGGGTGCCCACACAGAGCACTGGAGCTCACTGGTGAGCCACTACAGCTGTAGACAGGGCTGTGGTGAGCACTGCTGCTCAAGCTGAGCCCCTGGTGGTCTCACCAGGCAAAGGTCAAAGATGCTGACAAAGTGCACCTTTTAAAAATCACCGAGCTATCTAACCTCCGCCACCAGAGAAAAGTTACACGTGAAAAACCCTCTTGGGATCCTTGCAGGGGTTCTAAGCCTCTGCATGAGCTGAGCCAAGTGGCTCTATTCGAGAAAGGTACTTGGAAAGTAAGGTTAGAGGAAGGAAGTGTTAATTTAGGTAGGGGTGTCAGTGCATGGGCAGGCTATGGGTAAAACTGACAGCACCTCCCAGAAAGAATAGGTTGCTATACAGCAGTAGAAATCAGGGAGGGCAGAGGTCTTTGGGGAGGGGCAGGGAGGGAATATCCTTCAGCCTGTGAAATGCAACAGGGAAGGGAACAAGGAAGCACCTGGTGGCTATTTACCACTTTCCTGCACTCTTCTGCCCTCTGCTCCTCTTGGCTGTGAGCAGTGATGGTGTTAATCAGTTTTCAAGGATGGCATTTCTTCTGCATGACACTGTTTACTCTGGGTGTAGGAGGAGGTGACCCACTGATTATCCTGATGGACCAAAGGAGCAGAAAGTCAAGTTTCAAGCTATTGCTGTGACTTAAGAAGCATGCAACTCTTTTGCCTCTGGACCTAATCAAGTCAACATGTTCAGTATTGGTTTATGCTTTAAAAGCAAAGTAAAAGCAGATGAAGTGTATTTATAAGTTCATCAGCCAATGAATGATGAAATGGAAAAATAAATTAATAGGAAAATGTCAGCCAGGATAGAGGAGGGAATCAGTGTGAAGTTCACATTCAGACCAACAACTTGGAGTTAATTCCAAAGACAAGGGTATCTTGATTTACAGTAGAAAAAAATTTACACCTTATCAACCCTGAATTTAAATGTAAACCATAAAAAAATAGTGTGAAGAAGACCCTTTTGCCAGATTACTTCAGGCTAGGAAGGTTAAGGGGCACTTAGGTTTGGCCACTTGAAAATATGTGGCTTTGATTTAAAGCTCAAAACCTTAAATATAAAGGGGAACATAGAAAGCAATGTTACAACCATGAAGCCTAGTCTCCCTTACACTTCCCAGATCCAGATAAACTTGGGTCTAACACTGAGAGCAGTGAAGAGAAAAGCAGGGGAGGAAAAATGCCTCTTTGCTCTGTGCTTTTCTGCTCTGCTGCTTTTTGTGCAAGCAAAAATCTGATCTTTAAAAGCCCTTTTTTCAGCAACATGAAATACAGAGACAAGCAGAAAGAAACAGCAGCCTTGTTAACTGAAATGTGAGGGCAGGCTAGTAACAGAGGATACCATCACTGAACCATCCATCTTTTTAAAATGATTTAAGGAGTTGAGAAAAAGACTTTATATTTCATAAAAATCTCCTTGCCTGATCTAGTTCAGTATTTAAGAGAAAGAGATATGAGGCAAGTAGCATAATGAAACCCAGCCCAAACAGGCCAGACTAGAACAAAGGAGTTGCTGTTGATTTTGCGTCAAGCTTTGCCACAGTTTGACTGTGTGAGCTGGAGCAAGTCTTTATGTCCATGCTGCCATCAAAGGTGTGATTGCAGCTCATATATTCATGCCCTTGAGCACTCTTTGCATCAGTTTAGCCATCTGTACCAGAGCCATCATACACTTTTACCTCTTTTAAAGGCTGTAGCTAAGACTGACGTAATCCAAGTTTGCAAAAGCTTTTGTGGTCTACTGATGAAAAGCATAGAAATGAAAGATGCTGTAATACTTCTGCTTGTTGAACCTACTGGTACAGCCATGTGTCTTGCTGCTGGAAGAATCCTTTAATGAAAAAAATCCATTGCTCATCCACTTTTTTTCTGGCTGCAAAACTATTGCTGTGAATTGACGCAGGCTTAAAAATCTAAGCCAGAGCACAGAACTGAGCAGTACTACACATATATGTGTTCTTGGCAGTGCCTTGATCAGATCATGACCACGATCTGCTTAATGAATGTATGTCATTTAATGATCCATCCGGTGTTGATTTAGAAAAGAACAAATTGGAATATTTGTGCTGAAATGGCAGCTAGGGGAAGATGGTTCAAAACGAGCTGTTCCCTTGGTTCTGGTAGATCTCAGGGCTAAGGAGCAGCCCCTTGAAATGGCTTTAGATGAGCCTGAGTGGAGTTTACACATTGATGTTCATAACACAATTCATGTTTCAGAAAAGTAATAACTGCGAACACACGCATAATAGAGGCTCAGTGAGCAAAGCTTGTAATGTATAATTTGCAAGGAATATTTCTTTAAAAATGTAAAGCAGGAGTATCACTTATCATTTCCACATGGAATGAGTGGTGAAAAGGTTGTGGAAATAATTTTTATTGTTATCATATGTTTTTCCTAAATGTTGCTCTAGGAGTAAACCCTTTTTGGTATTGCTTAAAGTGTTACTATTGTTTGACATCCAGCATTACACTTGTGTTTGAATAGCTTGCCCTTGTAGCATCCTTCTTTGCCTTTGTTGATTAAGTCAGAGATAAATATACCATTGTTTTCATGCTGTACAAAAACTATTCAGTCTCCTGCTGGGTGACTGAATATTAAAAGAATGGCAGGAGTGATCTTAGGGGAACAACACACTCGGACAGTTGTTCTTTGGACTAAGGGACCATGGTTTAATGCTCTGATCTAGTTTCCTTCCATTTCCTTGCTCTAGGATGGTGCACACAGCTCCTGAAGCTGACTGATTGTCTGACTGTATGACTCTCACTGTTACCCAACTCCTCCTCTGAGGAGGAATTTGCAGCCTAGAGCAGGTCTGTAGGACTTTGAGATGAATAAAACTTCCTACAGTTGGTTTCATTTGACTTGTGTGGTCAAAATGAATCATTGTTGGTCTCCTGTGAAAGGTGATCAAGGAGGTTCTGCTAAAAAATGTGTGAGTCTCTCTCAGAATGTATTTTAAGTTTTAGAAAAACATGGAGATGTAGGGGATGAGGTAGTTTTCAATGTTCCATTTTTATGGTTTTCAGGGGAATACTTGAAGTTTAGAATAAGGAATACATACACTGGTTCTTGCTTGCTTTTTCTTGTCAAAACATCTGATTTTCTGACCATATATTGTCACTTCCATGTGAAAGGCACAGCAGGTCAGAATTTTATTCCATGGAAAACAGCTGCAGTAAGTTAGCAGACATCCTTCACTATGCTCCAGCTGCTGAGAAACAGTTGAGTTCTGATGTCAATGGACACCAGTGCCCCATCCCTGGAAGTGTTCAAGGTCAATGTGGTGGTCTTAAATAGCTTGATTTTTGGTGAGGGGGGAGAAACTACAAGTGGGAAAAACCCACTACAGTCAGGTTGGATGGGGCTCTGAGCAACCTGGTTGTAGTGAAAGTTGTCCCTGCCTATGGCAGTGGTGTTGGAACTTGGTGATTTTTGAAGTGCCTTCCAACTCAAACCATTCTAGGATTCTATGATAAATCATACCTACCCATATTTTTACATATATTCACTTCTGTCAAAAGTAATGGAGTCTGGGTTCACCTGACACAACTCCAATTCACTCTTCTCAATGTGAAAATTAAAAGTGAAAACAACAGTGTTTTTCTTATGCTTAAAGAGATACAATGCACAAATATAAAGAGAAACAGATGTTAAGATATGTAGGTATGTAAAGGACTCAGTGTTTTAGGAGCTTTAGAAGTGAGTCCCCAAGGGCTTTCAAAGAGACTGGGAATCTCAAGATGCTGGCAGGGTCACTGAATGAGGTACACTGTTAGGGCTTATCACTGAATCACAGAATGTGATTGTTGTGGTTGGAAAGGATTCTGAATGACACCCTATCCACCCACCCCCTGCCCAAGCAGGGCCACATAGAGGAGTGGCCAAAAACTGTGTCCAGATGTCTTTTTGAATATCTTCAAGGACAGGAGACTCCATAATGTCTCTGAATAACCTGTACCAGTGTTCAGTCAACCTCAAAATGAAAAAGTGTTTCCTAATTTTTGGGAGAAATCTCCTATGTTTCAATTTGGTCCTCTAACTGGGCACCACTGAAAAGTGCTTGGCTCTGTTTTCTCATCACCTTCTCTTGAGGTGTTTATACACACTGATAATATTCCCCCTCGGAGCCTTCTCTTCCCTAGGCTGAGCAGTCCCATCTCAGAGCCTTTCCACAGAGAAGAGAAGTTCCTATCACTTCATCATATTTGTGGCCCTTGGTTGAACTTCTCTTCAGTATGTCCACATCTGTCTTTTTCTGGGAGCCCAGATCTTGGCCCAGTGCTTTGGGTGTGACCTCTCTGGTTCTAAGGGAGCTGCCTCAACCTGCTGGCATCATGCTGGGTGCATTTATTACAACCATGTTCCTTTTGACATAGTTTATCACCTACAGGGTTTGCAGTGTTTGAGTGTTCTCAAAAGCATCAAGTTTTCTACTTTGAACTCCTGATCATACCTAGAAGAAGAGCATATCCTGGATCCAGTGATAGTTGGACAAACTAGTACATCACTGGCAAGACATAACTCTTAATCTAGAAAACTTAATTCAGGGATGGGAAAAGGAAGCCGAATTACGAGAATTTTCTGATGAAAGCTCAGCCCACGTAAGCAAGATGGGCAATATCCATCACCTGCAAAAGTAAGGCCTTTGATTGCTCAGCACGAGGTCAGAACTTCCACTGGTGGAGCACAGCCAGGACCACTCCAGCCTGGCAGCTGCCATGGTCTCCTAGATGCTCTGGGTTGGTGCAACGCCCAGAAAACTTTAATAAATTAGCCCTGCTGAGAAGAGGTGAGGTGATAAATATTTTCGCTGGTTATCTCATAGAAAAGCTGTGCAAGCCAAAGGAGATTGTGACCTTCTCCATGGCCCTGCCAAGGCCTCCTTACCCCTCTAGCTCTCTTTCTCCCTTCACACTCCTCCATTGCTGAGTACCAGTACAAAATCCTTATTGCCTCATGTGCCAGTGCCAGTGCCATGCAGGGAGTTACCCTGGAGACTGTCTGTATTTTCTACTACACAGTATTTCTTCATAGACCAGGTCTGGTAATACAAAACCTGCAGAATATCAGGAAAGAATTCCCTGGAAACTACCCTGAGACTGCTGCTGTTCCCCTTTTAGGGGCATGGAGTTACTTAATTTCAGGAGCAGCATAGAGAAATCCATGTCTCTGCAGGAGTTTGCCATTAGCTGGGAATGACATGGTACTCTCTACTATGTGGGCTAATATCCACAAAAAATGGGTGAAGACCTGCCTGAGCCTGCAATCACATTACACATACTTCACTTAGTACCCTGTGAGGTGCACCACAGACATTTTATCAGATAAGCAACACCTTGCATTGAAGTGTAGCAATTCAATAAACTTATATCTTCCTTTAAAAGCAACTTGCTTTCAAACAATGGTGCACAATGTCAAAAATACATGTTGTGTAGCTTACATAAAGTTTTAATCTCATTTTCAGTAATTGTTTAAACAGAAATGTTTCATTTTATGTAAATGCTAACATTATGCTAAGCTGTATTCTACTTCTGTGTACTAACAAAGGTCACGAATAGAGTAATAAGTGTTTGAGGTTTGCAGGACTGCTTTGATGTAAATTCTATTTGCCACTGGTATTCTTCATTTACCACATATATCCCCAGAGAACAGCTTGCCTGCATAGCTCATAAATTTGTTATAAATCATAATGCTTCTATTACATCATTTCCAACCTATCCGAGCTAAATACACAATGTGATTTTTTTTTTTCTCCCTATGTGAAATTTCCAGTTTGGTGGCATATCTGCTGCATAATAAATTCCAGACAGCCATTCTTTCATGGTATATCTAATGTCTGCATTTTGGACTCAAATCTAGTTGATTATTGAAATCTGTGGGAGTTTGCCAACAGTTACAACAGGACTAGAATTGTGTCCTCTTTGTATCTAACTTGCCTTTGTTGGAGCAGCATGCTGGTTTGGAACCAGTTTCTAGTGAGAATATATCTGGAGCTGCAAACACCAAACGTACTAATTGTCTGCTGAAATGCTGGATTTGGTGCCAGCAGTAAGTGTTGGGTTTCTAATTCAATGCTGTTTATTTTCCCTTATGATTTAGTGCCACAAAATTCATCTGTTACACTTTGCAACAAAGGCAAATGAGGAAAATGTTGGCTTACAATGAACATTTCTGCAATCTGGCAAAAGAAGGGCAGTGATGCACCATATTTCTGTTTGGTTTCTACTATGCATACTTTCATTCCAAAACACGGAAGGGGAAAAAATTATGTGATTTTATGTGACAGTATTAGCAATGCTATTTATTAAATCTTGTTGAAAGATAAGTCTGTTAGTGTAAGCCTCCATTTGCAAGCTTTTTAAATCTGTATTAGTCTCCAGAAGTGTATATTTTATTGAATTCAGTGGAATTATCCATATGCATTCAGTTACTCAGTTCAATGTCTGCAGTGTTGTGACTTTCTTTGGTAGGAAGCAGAAAGGTGAGATCAAACTCTTGGTTTATAATATTCAGAAATACTCAGACTAAAAATAGCAAATGAATCAAAGTCATAGTAAACGTGCTCTGCTTTTTATCAGGGACAGAGTTTGTGCTTACATGTGGGTCTACCTGTTTTCTGCTTATCTCTGGTAGCAATATAATGATGAATAAAACTAAAACTGCTGGAACAATGAAACAGTATGCTCTGTGTCTTTTTAGTGCTTAGCCCGGTGAGCCAAGCGTTCCCCATGGCTTGTTGTTTCCTTGCTCTGGGTCTGGTGGAAAACCCTTGGGTGTAGGCAGCCTTCTGCTGCTGACTGTGTCATCTCCAAGAGCTTCCTTCTCCACCCCAGCCCTTCCTTCTCAAACCACCCTGCAGGGGAGCAGGGTACCTGCAGAGCTGAAGCAAGAGTCAAGATGACAGGCACAGAAACAGCTCAATTAGGAACATTTTTTGCCAGCAATTTCCACATAGCACAAGTCCATTTCAAACACAAACCACCTATCAAGAAATGCCTTGAAATTATTTACTGTTTTATGATTGCAAAGTATGGCAACATAATACTTTTAATGGAAGCCCAAATAAACAGCATATGCTGCAAAGTGTGTATGAATGGGTTTTATGAGCTTGAATTCTCATGTCACGCACTGGTAGCAATCATGACTTCAGCAAATGCCTTGGGGACACAGAAGAGCATATATAGAGTTTTAATAAAGGTATAAACTGATAACATTTATTTTAAAAGTGTATTGTCACACTGGGAGAGCAGGTGAGGGAAATGTCGCATATAATGAAAATATTTATTGTTGCAAAGTGCTTTACAAGTGTTACAATATGTTAAAAAATAGTGGTGTCCAGTAAAGGCATTGGTTGCACAGGGCAGTCCCACTAGCTCAGCTCACAGGCAAACACCACAAAGACTCTGTGGACAGGAGCTAAGGGACAACACAATGATTGTGCTGATGGCCCATGGCAATGAGCATCTACCCTGGGCTGCCAGGTCCAAAGGGCTGACACAGGAGTTTGGTGGTTTATGGAGACCAGGATATATGGGACATATATGGGATATATGGGTGCAGCCCTGAGCCCTGCTGGAATAAACTGTTGTTAACTGTGACTATCCAGACCTTGACATCCTTTCAAGCTTGCTTGGTGGCAGGCTGTAACCAGCCTTTAGTCCTTGGTGGGAGCCATTTTCTGCACATATTGCCAAGTTAAGACAATGGTATGTGACTGCTTCAGCTAAAAATGTTTTAAAATCAGCTCTGGTGTGACTCAGTGTTCTCATTCTCTTCCCATCCCATAATATACTCATCTCCATTTTTGTTTTAAAATTTTAATTTTATAGTACCAGAAACATGATTTATTTTTCTGATTACTAGTTGAAATGAAATTCCTTTACCACTGATTAAATATCCTGTGTATAACCTTCCTCTCCTCAAAACTTTAAGATCACACACAGTTATAAAACTATTCCCCAGCTGATATATTTATGATCAAGCATTTCTTGGCCATATTTGGTATGTGTTTAGCTGCTTCAATATATGTTCAGTCCAAATATACTCAGCAATCAAACAGTTGTTGTATATGAAAGGTCCAAAGGGAGCTTTATGAATCACATTAGTGGTGCCATTCCAATGGCATAAGAGAGTCAGACCACCACTATTTCAGTGTCCATCCCTGGTGCCTCCCAGAAGATGATGTCAGGAAGGTGTGTGAATGCTTAGGCATATTGAGATTAGGATTTGCAAAGTGTCCAGAGCAGATGCCAAGTAGTGAGTCATGAGAGAAAAAACAGAAATCATCTAGGGACCTGAATGCAAACCTACCCCAGGCAGGTGAGTACCATAACTTTGGTACCACGGTCGTCTTTAGACATGTCTACTTAGACCTGTACTTGTCACTTGAGCTATGCTGAAGAGACAGATCCCACACACCACAATCCTGCTGATGTGGATTCAAGTCCCTGCAGCATGATCCATTACTGCAGATCCATGGGGACACATGAGAACAGGCCCAGGGTAGAGACAGGTATGCTGCAGAGAGTGAGGAGAAAAGGGAAGATTTTTCTCCTGCCCTGAAAGATGAAGTGTCACTGAGCTCACGAGCTCGCCACTCATCCTCAGCAGAGGGCTTATGACAGGGCATATGAGCTGTGTGAGAGACTGGCAGTGACTGGAAATTGCAAAGTTTAGCCCCTTTGCCTGCAGTGTGGGCTCCTAAATGATCTGGGGGAGACAACCAACAGCTTTATCCTAACCCACCACATGTGAGATGCCGTATGTGTTTTCTGAACTAATGTCTTGTGGGAAATGCAAATCAGAAAACATCGAAACCATCCATCCTGCTCTGGATCGATGCCCCCTTTGGACCTTGCAGCATTCTTGCTGCCCTCATGCTTTGGTCCAGCAGTGTGGATCCCCCACCAGCTGGTCCCTCCATGTGCATGGAGAATCAGGTGACCCCACTAACATGTCTCTGCACCCATCACATGGATGGTTGCAACAATACACAGCAAGGGTGGAAGGGCTGTTTTTTGGGGATGGGCAGCAGATAATCCTCCCCTCCTCCCCTGGCTTTGTCAGCATAGAAGCAGGAAGAAGCCTAGGAAAAAACCTGCATCCCAGCAGCCTTTCTTATAGCACTTCCCAATGTCTCTTGCTCCCGTCCATGAACAAAGGCTCCCCCACTCCCCCTGTATCCAGTCAGTGCTCAGAACCCACTGGTGTAATATGTACCCTCTTCTCTGCAGGGAAGGAGAAAATCCTGGGTCCAATGAATTTACAGGCAGGCAAAACTGAGACTTACTCTTTATTCTAAAAGCACTTGATAGGTGGGTTTCACCATTACTATGAAGTCCTACACGTCCTTTCACACTGTTCTGTGATGTGATTGCTAAAGTACTATGAGACCAGCATTTATAATGAAACTGAAATTTTTATATTTATGCACACTATTGGGATAAAGTAATTAATTTTTTATTAAAACATTTTTCTAAAATGCTCTCAAAAGCTTTCCCACGTAAAACATGCTGTTCTTCTTTCCCCACAAGCTTCTTTTTCTCTTCAGTGTGTTGCTTTGGTCTTTGTTTTGTGACTTGTGCTTCTCTGAAAAAAAGCTCATAAACCTTCACAAAAAGGCACTTTTGGCTTATAGCTTTTTTCAATAAATATGGTGGATCTGTAGCAAAACTGTTTTAGGAGCATTTGGGAAGACAAGTCTACTTGCTGAGTACAGAATAAAAAAAATTGCTTCCCCAAAGCTTTAGAAAGATGCTTTCTAACACAGAGGAGTCTATTCTGATTTTGGTTACATTCGTACCACACTTTATAAACTGTGGCCTTTTGAAGTATGAATGTGATTTCATTTAGTTCAATTCTTATAAAGCTTTCAGGAATGCTTCAGCAAGTCTACACAAGTCTTTCAGAAAGCTACCCCAGCTCACACAAGCACAAACCCTGTGGCTACAAACAAGTCCCCAGCTGCAGTAACTCCAGGGTAGGAACCAACCACGGAACAGGAGGGTGAGAGTTAGCAATTAGCTGTAATCCAAGATTAATACAGTTTTATTGCATGTCTCCACAAATCACAGATTGATGTGGAACTAATGGTTTTCTTCAGTGCTGATTTGTGCTGTGCTCAGGGGTACAAAATTAAGAGTAAAAAGATTGTTTCTCAATAATTAGCACTTCAATTGCCGTTACTGTAATTTACTAATAAAATTCATGAAGAAAAGTTCACTGTATCTATAATTTTTTTCTCTCTCCTATGCCATCCTAATCCTTTTCCTTAAAATATCTCTTCTTTTTTTTTTCTGCTAGAAGCAAACAGAATAAAAACAATAATGAAAACACAGTGCATTACAGCACAGATCTGAAGTGCTGCTGCTGTTTGCATTCTAACACTTAAGCTTCATGAGGGATAATTCTCTTTGTAGATGCAGGAGAAAAGAGACTGGACAGTGTGGAAGGCCACAGGAGAATTCAGGCAAGGAGGGTGTTTTGTTCCTTCAGTTTTATCCTCTACTAAAGCCTTTGAATGAAGGTTTGACCCAGGTCTCTCAAAGCTGAGGCACAGCACATCCAGGGGGGATGTCACCAGGTGCTGTGCAAGCTGGCTCTCAGCCTTCCCCGTTTGCCCACTTGCAGCTTTGGCTGCTCACACTGAATAGAGAAACTGATGTGAGGTTTTCATTTGATTGCAATGGTTGCAATTGATTGCAATTTGATTGCAACCTCATGTAGGTTAGGGGATATAGGTGCTAAACAGGTGCTCTTGGCCCAGAAACAAGCACCTGTTCTGGGAAATGCACCATCAAAAGGGGGATGAAGAAAGAAAGGAAACAACCCTTAAAAATAAATATTTGTCTTTCCCATGCAATGACTCTACAGAATGAAAGAGAAAAGAGCTGTGTTTTTGGAGTTCCCTGCAGTTAAGTAATCTTTGTCTGGAAATTAATAGAAACATTTGTGTTTCCTGCTGAGGGCTGTAGTCTTATTCACAGGCACTGAAGAAAGCATCTTTCTCCATGGTACAAAGCAGGTTTGCATGACACTAGGCTCAGGGTGGTCTGAAAATGTGGCTGTGAAATTTTTCAGGGTGCCAGTGCTGATGACTTGGGGTATATGCTCAGTTTTGTGTGCCCAAGGAGGTTGTCCAGTGGAAGCTACCTGACTATCCAAAGGGATAATCTTTGGAAGTACTTGTAGACCCCAAGATCTTCACTGAGAAAATCCAGGCAAGTGTTTTCATCCAGCAGTCACTGCATTCAAACACAAGCTTTGATTTTTTCAGTAAGGTAGGTGCCAACTCAGACAGGCTTCTCTAAGCCTGTGTAGTAAGCTATAGGAAGGTGGGCACTTGCAGGGTTCAGGATGTCATGTTGGGCCACACAGGAGTTACCCACACAGCCCTGACTGCTCCCAGGAGCTCAGTCCTGGCACAGACCCTACCCTGTCCTCCTGCTGTGGGTCCCCTTGGATCCTGCCTGCCCACACAGGCTCCTTCCTGGCCATACAAGTTTCTCCATGACTCCTGCTGAACTTTGTCACAGGCCAGCATCTCAGCTTCTTTTGGTTTAGCCATTTCCAGCCAGCTTAGATTGAGAGGGTGGAAACAACTGGGGAGAGGGGAGAGGAGAAGCTGCCCCTAGCAGCAGCACAGACTTATGCCTGGCTAAAGAGGCTGTTCAACTCCAGTCTCATCTCCCTTCACACATGTTTTCTGCTTTTTTATTTGTCCCCTTTGATTCCTAAAATTTCAGGCATAATTTGCCTTCTTCTTCCTCTGTCTCACACGCTTCCTTTCTTCTGCATCTCCTGGATCTGGCACCACTTGCTGGGTGCAGGCAGGGTGATCTGTTTGCTGCACACATCTCAGCCAAGCCCAGCATTGCATATGGATCCACGGCTCTGGACAAGGTACTGTATGGAAACACGTGTGACAGCACCCAACACGGCGGCCAGCATCGCTCTGGTGTTTCCATTATGCCACTTTGGGCTGCATGGCAAAAAGGGCTGAAGGAGAGAGGCAACAATAATTGGTAAACCACTGTAATTCATGTGGGGTGCAATCAAAAATGCCTGGAGTTTAGTGCAAACCTCCGCACGTACTCATGCTTGGACCTGAGAATTGCAGACAAGACTTGGGCCTGTGAAACTCAGCAGGAGAGCTCCCACTCTGCCTTTGAGCTATTTCCTCTGAGAGGAAAGGGTGTGGGGACCAGGAATACTGAAGGACACAGGGAGGGCTGCTCAACACTTCTGTGTGTCCTTTGCTACACGGTATAAGCAAGGAGAAAGGAAGTGTCTGGAGATCTAAAACGGATTAAAGGAGATCCAAAATGGATTAAAGGAGATCCATCCTCTTCATCCTCTGCAAAGATTGCTTAGTAGGACAAAAATTTTAAACTCATGGATAATAAATCCGTATTTATTAAATATATAGTATAATCATAAGTAGTACATATAAATATGTATTTATATCAGTTGAATTGCTGATTGTCTCAGTAAAGTTACAGAATCTCCAGATGAATTGTTTTCAGTACCTTGCAGCAAAAATGCTGATCCTTCTGCCTCTTTCCCAGATAACTCCAATCCTATAAAATTAAGAAAATACATTTTAGATTTTCTCTGGAAAAATACTGTTGCACTATCCCAATGTGCAACACTTTCTCTCCCAAAGAGAAGTAGTGTTTTTTTCAACACGAAAACATTAGCAGCCAGGCAGGACATTATGATCCATGTACATCTGCACTTTTAAACTCAGGAAGTATAAGTCAACCTATTTCTCATTAATCTTATCTCAAAAATCTAGCTGATGGGACATACTCTTAAGTTTATTCCTTTTTGAAAAAGCTTTTCCCTCCTCCAGGACTGCTGGTGTTCACTGCTTAGATCAAACTGCCAAAGTCAGCCACCAGGTTATCTGTTAACTACTTCTAGGATTAAGACATTCTTCTCAAATTATGTTTATAGGCTGGTCCCCTCCCTTTCTGCTCAAGTCCAGACCTCTGCTGTTTAAATTACATACTGTTCTAGGCATCTTATCCCATCAATACATGAGATCTCTTCTGCCCTCCTGGTTTCCTTTTATTCTAAAATAGATGGGTGCCATGTGAGTAATCTTTAAACACAATTAATTTCTTGCAAAACTGTATCATTTTAGTGGGGTGTCTAATGCACCTTTCTAATCTTAGCAATACCATACCATTAGAATTGGCCTCTTGAGCTCTGGAAAAGGGCTCTCATCAGCGTGCTTGACACTGCTGGAGTAGCTTCAGTGGATTTAAACATCAGGCTTATATACCCAAAGAGCTTGCTTGGCTTTCTGACAGCTGCCTAGCAGGGTGCAGATGGTTTTAGTTTATTCCCCATTTACCACCAAATGATTTTGCCCTTAAAATTAATAGAAGAAAAATATTTGGAAAGTGATAGCTGGTTGTTAGATGTTACTTTTAGTGTTCCTGTTCATATTTTTCTTTTCTTTCCCATATGTACTTTTTCTTGTGATCTTGCAGGACTGTAAAGTTATGATTCAGCAAAGAGGTGAAGGTGAGAGCATGGCTGTGCTGATTCTGTGGCTGCCGTGGCAGCCAGGACCCCCTCCTGGGTGTGCCTTTGGGTGGGGTGCTTAGCTTGGTCAGCCCCATGGCAGCACCCCAGCTCTGGGGTCACCATCATCGTCAGGATGGGATGGAATAGGGGGCATGCACGGCTTTGGGAGCAACACAGGGATGAGCTCTAGCTGGGGGGGTTCAGTGCCATCCCTGTGTTGGCCCCAGACATAGTTTTGGGATACAGTGTGTGGGTGAGGAAACTTTTCAAGTGGGCTTTCAAGGGAGGGGAGGGTACCCCGTGTCTGTGGTTTATTGCTTTTGTGGACATCCAGCCTCTTGATCCAGACCATCCCAAGGCTGGAGAGAAGATGAGGCTTTTGATTCTTACAGAACTGATAGCATCTATTGAAATTAAGTCCATGTGGGGAAGTAAGCAGTGTCTCCACACAGAAAGACTCAGTGTGGAGCATACTGCCGAGCTTGAGCTCTGACTCCAAAAAAATGCTTGAAGGCAGAACAAATGTTTCGTGGGCTTTTGAAGATACCACAACCCATGAGAAAGCTAAAGCTGCATGAATGTGTTTTGTATAACACATGAACAAAAAAAAAAAAATCTCAGAAGGCCTTAGACTTTTCACATTTGTATCACTCTCAAATGAGTGCAACTGTGGTTTTTTGCAGTCATTCCTCCTTTATCCATGTGTAATGAGAATATACCTTTGCCTTCTAGCTGGATGTCATTGAAGTCTAATCTCTGTGTTCAGATGGGCCTTTAGAGCACCAGCACCAAGCTCCAGAGAAGTGCTGACAGACATTACCTCTGCAACTCCTGTGCATTTTTCCTCTCCTCTTTTCAGACAAGGAGGTTCTGAAAGTGTTTTGGCCAGAGTTTGATTGGCTGGCTTCTTCAGTGGCATCAGGAAGAGTGATTTCATTGATTTCCCAGAGCTAAACAGATTCACACCATCTGAGAAGCTGACACAAAGGATTTACAGTGAAAAAGGTGCATCATAGTTTTACTATTTTCTGATGCTGTTTTATTCTTATGTGATCAGGTTCTGGACAATGATAATTCAAAAGGCTTCTTTTCTAGTCTTTTTTTGCAGGGCTGCATAGATGGAGGTTTAGACTCCATCCAAAGGCTCAGCTGTGTAATTTTTACTCAAACTCAACCCAGCACGAGCAGCCAGTGCAGCAGGACCGAGCCTGATGTCACTGTAGGTTGAAATTGAACATTGGCTTTAATGAACTCCTCCATTTCAGGAAGTGGCCTGTTTTGATAAGTTTAATTCTAATATAATCTATAGGTGAGGGAATCTGATCAGGTTTGGGCCACAGTCTCCCATGCCCTGATGCTGACATCTGCCCCAAATCAAAAAGAGCAGCACTGATGAGCTTCCCAAGAAGCTGCTGACTTATTTGAAATATATGTCCTTGCTGTCTGTGACATAAGTGCACTCACTAAGCAGCAAGTCTCAGGACTTTTAAAGTACCAGGAATTTAAAATACTCCACACAGCTCCTTCAAGCACTTTACCCTGAATTTACTGTGGTCATGCTGCTGTCGCTGCATACGTTGCTGACTCTGCCCACTGACTGCTCAGCTGGGACAGCTCACCTGGCTCAGCCATCCTTTGGGTGAGGCTGAAACTTTGCATCTCCTCCAATATCTGCTGTGACCACTGATGCTGTTCCCCTCACTTTTTAAATGCTATACCACAGGCTGGACAAACCATAAGCAAATACAAAATGGTAAGAAAGTGTAGTGACAACGTGAATCTGTATTTTTGCCTTTTATTTCCATGATTTAGATGTGTACTTATGGTTGTTTGAGGTTTGAACTGACCATCTCCTTGCAGGTATGTGACAACACTGTATAGAGGGACTTCAAAGCATAGGATCATAGAATGGTTTGGGTTGGAAGGACCTTTAAAAGTCATCTCATCCAACCCCCAAACACACGTGACCTTAGTGCTCCTAACATACTAGGGACATCAGAGAAATGACTGGCTGGTGGATGGGAATAAATACCTCTAAGATCTTAGTTTGAAATTAACTGTGCTGGTTTTGACCAGGGATGCAATTAATTTTCTCCACAGTAGCTGTATGGGAATAAGTGTTGGATTTGTGCTGAAAACTGTGGAGAATACAAATCTGTTGATGCTGAGCAGGGCTTGCCCAGCATCTTGTGCCTTTTCTGCTTCTTGTACGGCCGCGCCAGAACGTGGGCTAGGGATGTACAAGAAGATGGGAGGGGACACAGCTGGGACAGCTGACCACAGGGATATACCACACCATATGACATCATGTTCAGTCTATAAATGCTGGAGGAAGAAGGCAAAAGGGGGACACACATTTGAAGTGATGTCATTTGTCTTTCCAAGTCACCACTGTGCATGAGGGACCCCTGCTTTCCTGGAGATGGCTGAACACCTGCCTGCCCACAGGAAGTGGTGAATGGATTCCTTGTTTTGCTTTGCTTCCATAGGCAGCTTTTCTTTACCTATTAAATTGTCTTTATTTCAATCCATGAATTTCCTCACTTTTACCCTTCTGATTGTCTCCCTCATTTCACTGGGGAAGAGGGAGTTGTGTAGGGCTTAGTTGCCAGCTGGGGTTGAACCACAACCTTACCCTAGCCTTTAATGAGTTGCATTCAAGGGACAGGTGCAGGAATGCCTGCCTGCTTCAGGCAATGGCTTGTGCTGGCTCCGAGGGGACATGACTGTCTATACTGACCCTGTCCCTCTCCCAGTCTGCACTTAATTAATTGTTTTTGTGAGACTGGGACACAAAGCCCAAATCTCATTCTGGATTTTATGCACCTACATTGTGCATGTGATGAAGACAACTGGCTTATCTGCCTTTGGAGACACATCTGGAAGAGGAGTGCAGGGGTTAGAGCAATTGCTCATGAGTAGGAGTGCTCAGCTCAGCAATGTAATTGGAAACTACCCATATTCACTGTTTTTGAGCTAAGTTAACATCACTGTCTCAGCTTCCTGAACAGTCAGTAGGGAGGGATGAGTGATTCATCCCACCCAGCTTAGACCCATATTTTAGGAAGGAAGGAATTGTCCTCTGGCTGATGAAAACCTTAGATGAGACATCTAAGTTTTAAATGACTAAAGCTTGGTGACACAGTTCTCTGCCTAAATGCAGAAAACCTGCTAATTTGGCTACTTTTTTGACCTTTAACTGAAGAAAAACATGCTAACTTCATCAACACCAAACACTTTACTTTCTTATTTACTACTATCCCATTGCTTCCTGGGGTCAGCCCTCCTTAGCTTGTGGGAGTTTGTCTCAATTGAAAACATGGTGTGGCCGCTCTAGCTCAGTCCTTTTCACCTCCATAGATTATGAGGACACCCACTTGTTTTACTGATGCTCTCCAAGTGTCTTGAACTGCCCTTGTGCACATGGTGGGGAAGGACAGGCTATCCTAAAGGTTTGCACTGCTGACACGATTGCAGGGTCATGTTGCTGAGGGATTCCATCCCCTTGGAGCAGGGAAGCCTTTGGACTTCTGTCAGTAGGAAACAGAGAGAGACACTCACCTTAAGTCTGTAGCCATACCTCCCTATGCATTATCTTCCCAGCAGTGTAAAATCACATCTGTACATCTCAAACACCCATGGTAAAACAGAGGGTCTGGTGTAGGTGCTTTGAATTATAAAAATGAGAAGTTCTCGGATGAAGGTTGGCTTTTCTCTGCTTAGATTCTACTGGATTGCTTTCCTGAAACCCACAACAATGGGTGAAAGGGAAACCTCATGTAAACCAATTTAACGCTCCAAGTACAGCACAGTAGCCTTATGGAGGGAACTAAAGTGAGGCCAAATTCAAGACCACACCCTGCTAAGTCCCTCAGGTCCTTGGAACAGGAAGATCAGCATCATCTAAAGTGAGGTTCCTACACTGTACTATGCCTGTGAGCTTCTGAAGGCACTTCAGAAGAAGCCCTGATCTTACCAGTAAGGGTATTTCAAGGAAACTCTGTTGTAGAGTGTAATGGAGCTTCTGTGCCATTGTGATAATGTGGGGCAGACAAGGAATGGTTACTTCTGAATAGTTTATTGATCTGTTACCTCATTTTTCATTTTCTAGAGTAACTCACTGTTATACTTACGCAAATAACAGAATGTTAAATTTACTAAGAGCTGTGTGTTAGCCTCTGAATTTCCATAAAGAAAGCAAGCAGGTTAGGTAAATAGCACAATATCAGCAGCTTTCCATCTCAAACAGCTGATGTGAGCAGGGGCAGTGGTTCCAACCTGCTGATACTCTTTGGGATGTCCTCTGCTCTGCTCTCCATATCTCCATGTGGCTGTTTTTGAACACTTTTCATATCCAAGCAATGTACCAAACTTCAGAGTCCTGGATGTAGTTTCCATTTAGAAAGACAAATTGAGTTGGACATTTCTTGTCTTAAGCCTGCTCTTCATGAAGAGGGCCCTGGGTCTGGTCTCCTGAGGAGAGCTGGAGCAGAGCCATGCACACCTTCTTTGCTCATACATTTAGTCTTCGTAGTCAGCACTTGGGCAAAAAGCATTCTTGCCAAGCTTTTTTCTGGCCATGCTCACAGTGCTATTTGCCCCACTCTGTCTCTCTTTTCTCCACTTCTGTTTTTGTCTTGTTGCTTTTCTTTGTCATATAATTTACTAAAGTCACTAGGTTTTGTTATGGAGCAGAGGTTGCAACTTTAACTGGTCATCACTTCCATGAAATAGATCAATTATTCCTAAAACTCATTGCCATAAGCCACTCCAATTTCACCCACCTCCCCATCACTGTTTTCTTCCTTGCATCTGTCATTTGTGAGCACCCTGAACTGTGCCTATTTAACATCAAGATTTGCAGGTTTTTGTGTTACCAGAAAAGCCATTACTGATCCATGACCAGTTACTTTCAGGGCTGCAAGTCATAAGAGTTTATTTAAGGCCTTGAGATTCCCTGTAATGTAGAGTTCAGAGAAGTGCAAAGGTAAATCTGTGCACTACAAGCTGATTTTAGTCAAGCCCTCGTGAGGAAAAGGCAATAGTAGAGGTAATCCTTAACAGGTCAAGGTTAATTGCCAAAAAGAATTGAAATAGCCTTGAAATTGTTATGGGAAAGGGGATAGACAGAAGATTATAAATGCTTCCTGTGTTCCATAGGAAATGAAATCTTCCTATCTTCCTTTCTTAAGCCTATTTCCTATTGAAATCAAGCACTTATACTATTTAATTGTGTGTATTGGTTAAGAAAGATGGGGACTCTTTTAGTGCAAAACACACTCACATATAACCAAACCAAAGTGTTTTGGGTCAAATTCTGATAGAAGGAAGACAGCTTTCATTCCTAGCACAGACAATTAAGTGTTGATGAAACCATTTCATCCTAAAGATTTTAGTGGAAAACAAGCCTTCCCCCTAACCTCTGAATAATGATGCACTGAAACTTATTTATGAAAAAAATGTCCTTATTGGTCTGGATAACACAAGGTTTCTACTTTCATTCTGTGCTGTACAATTGCTGTGTTGTTGTAAACACAATATAACACTTTGCTGAGTTGCCACAAGTGATAGGAATCACCAGTAGCATTTGAAAAATGTCTTTTTTTTTTTTTTTTAAAGCAATAAAAAGATATAGATGTAGTTATGGTCCTGCTGTATAGTTACACATACCCAAAACCAAACGAGATGCATGTCATGATTGTAAGCTGCTTGCAAGAGTGAGAGTGGGGTTTGTGTAATGGCCACCTCCAACACAAGCTCTATTATATCATTAGTTTTGCCACACAGAGCTTTGTTTAGGGCAAAATCCCTTTCTCTCTGCAAAGATGTAAGGGTGACTTACTGACCAGCCAGTGGTACTGCTGAGGCTGTGGGGACTGTAACTGGACAGTGAGGTGGATCTCAAGGGTGTTGCTTGTAACACAACCAAGCCATATGTGGGGACATCAAAAGTCTGGATCACGTGGGGAACTCCAGAGGATGATATTCCCCAGGGCTTGAATCTCACTGACTTTACTGTCTGTTGGGATAAAAACACCAATCTAAACCATCCCAAAGTGTGCACATTATGAACCTTTGGCAAAAATAATCTTATTAACTGTGCCCTTGATAGACATTAACTTGTCTTGGACCCAAGTGCTGCTGCAGTCTAGCAGCAGTAATCTCTTGTGAACAGCTCCTGAGCATATCAGGCCTCATAAAACCCCCATCTTATACTACCATGTAGCTTCAAAGACAATACTCTGCTGTTATGCAGGACCAAAGCAACTCCTTCAGTGCATCTGCTGAGCTGATTTGTTTTCAAATGTTGATTTAAATTTTACTTTTTATTATGGGATATTGCTAAAACTATGGTTTTATGGCAAATATGTTCCAGTTCAATAAAAATGTGCTTATTTTTTTTCCTCCTCCCTGAACTAAGAACAAAATGCCTTGAGGGACTATATATGTTTAATAGATTTTCTGATTTAAAGCCCCCTTCAATTAAAATAATAATCTTTGGTGGTCCCACATAATATTTTGTAGCTGACATTCATGTATAATGTAATGTAATCTTGTTTTTTGATGGGACTTCTGTCTTTCCTAAGTTTCCTCTCTGGCTAATTAATGTTTCTGCCTGCTATTGATTTTTCAGATCCACCCAACTTTCATTTGTTATTCTCTTTCACTGATTATTTTAATAGCATGCCTTAACGTAGCATATGTTTGGAATCCCCCTCCAGTTTTACCCTAGCCATTATTAACAACATAAAGCTCCTCCTTTATGTGACAGTGCTAATGTTTTTAGCTGTGCTTAATTAGCCCCATCTCAGTAGGGAAGCACTGTTAAGGCTTGTGTCTTATCTGTTAATGTTTCAATTTCCCCTTTTTCTAGCAGATAAAAGCTGATTGTAATCCCGTGTGGCAGGTTTGGGGCACAACCATCTGCAGTCTCATTTTAGAGTCTGAACAGGCAGATTGCTTCCCACTTAAACTGCTACCACAGTCGATTGCTATCTTCAGGGTAATCATAATTACATTCATGTATCTTCAGAGGATGTTAATTACAGGAGGATGCTTTCTTTCTCTTGAATACAGGAGCAAGTGCACTGCAAGTTTAGTGCCATTAAGGAGGGGAAAAGCATTAAATCACAGGTGGGAAGGAAAGAAGTGAGAAACATATCCAATAGGCCAAAAGGTTGTTTGAATGGTAAAGGGAAGTAAAAGTGTGAAGAAAAAAGACATGTTAAACCTTATTGTCACATGGAGGTGAATCAGTCCAGAGCAGCAGAGCTCATCATTCTAACTGAAGGACGTAAGGATGGCTGGAGCAGCAACTCTCTGCTAGAGCAGGACCTACATGCCAGGGACATCTGGAAGCAAGGTGGAGTGCATGCTCAGGATGGCTTCCCTCCTTTTGCACTTGTGGGTGAGGTGGAATGGCAGGAGGATCAAGGTTTCCCCATCACTAGCATGTCCTAGCATGGCACAAAGCCCATGGATCCTGCAGCCAGGCAAGAAGAGCATTGACCTATATTGATTCTGCTTGTTGTAAAGAGAATAAAGGATAAAGAAAAAAGAATATCTATTGTAAAGATAGCAAGGACCATAGGATCACAGAATCATAGAACAGTTTGGGTTGGAAAGTATCTTTAAAAGTCCAACTTCTTGCAATGAGCAGGGATGTCTTCAATTAGAGTTGGTTGTTCAGGGCTTTGTCCAAACTGACTTTCAGTGTTTCCATGTCTATATTGTTCAGACAATGTATTTAACACACAATGGCACACAGTCATTTGGCTGAGCAAGTAGATACAATACATCACAGAATCACAGAATGGTTTGGGTTGAAAAGGACCTGAAAGATTACCTCATTCTAAGTGCCGTGCCACGGGCAGGCACACTTTCCACAATATCAAGTTGCTCAGAGCCCCATCCAACCCAGCCTTGAACAGTTCCAGGGATTGAGTATCCACAGCTTCTGGGGACAACCTGTTCAATAAAGTTTCAACTGGTAGTATTTCTGAAAAGAGGAGGCATAAATCAATGGGACCTTTATTTGTGCAAAAAACTACATGCTTGTCCTGGTTTCATTCAAAGACAGGGTTAATTTTTCTCAGAAGCTGTGAGGGTGCAGAGCCTGGAGCCATATGGCGTGTCCATGTTGTCATTCTGTACCATGCCCATCATCACTTGTGGGTGGAAGAAAGAGATTCTCACTTCTGAGAAGCAGAGGACTGCAGTCAGAGTAAAAGCAGGTGCACGGGGGTCTGGCTGCCATTTTGTTAGTTCATTTTGTTAGTTAAAAGGTCGTGCTGCATCAGGTCAGTGGGTGAGCAACCTGCATGTAAACACCCTCTCCCTTGTACACTGCTACTATCAATATTGCTGCTGTTACTGTTTATTTTCTTATCTCACTGCTGTTTCCTGTAAGTTGTTCTTAGCTCATAATCTCTGCCTTTGTCTCTCTCACTGGAGGGGTGTGAGGGAGGGAGCAGGAGTGCCATTCCTAAACCATGACAATGCTTAAATACTTCTGTATTATTTAAAAATTATTGTAATCACAAAGATGGTGGGACATTCAAAAAATAAAAATTGAGAGGCAAAATTCTACATCCTTGTATGCAGAGGTGCTGGGGTGAAAAGCATCATTCAGGCTTCAGGTGAAGTGTGAGGCATGACAAATCTGACTCCTCTGGTGTGATCAGGAGAACACATTGTTGCCATTGCTCTGGGTCGTGCTTTTAATGATGACCAGACCAGATGGTTTAGTTTTGAAAAGAGCTGTGGACATTTAAATAGCTGTGCAAGGCACTGGCAGCACCAGCTTTCAATAATTCCTCCCCATATTTGTGTGGATGAGATGTGATGGCAGAGGAAAGCAAAACCAGAAACTTAATATGACTCCTGCCACAGCATCTTGGATAAAGCACTCTTGGCTGCTACACAAATGCAGGCCTTGATCCTGCAGAAGCCAATTAGTTTTGTACACACAGATAGTCTCACCATGGAATAAAGCATGCAGAAGTTTATTGGGAAGTTTATGCCCTGGGAAGGGAAGTGGAAGTGAAGCAAGCAGAAGGAATGACTAAGTAGTAGAGGGGAGTTAAGCACAGAGTAGCAGAAGCTGAGCCACTTGGCTGACCCATCAGGTGAGTGGGTTGCAGCTGGAGCATCACATCAGATAAAATAACAGGAAGAGCCAAGTGATTGCAAACACAGGGAAGATGACCACCAGGAAAACAGAACACTGGAATGATCTTTTACTACCACTAAGCAGGGTGACAAAGCAGAAGAGGACATATAATATGATGAATGCAATTACTCACAACTGACTCAGGACTGAATGGGTGTTGTTACTTAGTGTTTTTTTGTCATATAATTTTGGTTATTTTACAAGTAACAGAGGCCAAAGGAAACATGTCATGAAGCCCTTGGGAAGACAGACCTTGAGAGTGGAGAGTCTGCAAATAAGTGAACACAAAGAATGTGTAAACCTACACATTTCAGGAAATAATACCTGCACAATCCCCTTAGGTGAGAGAGGAATGGTTGCCAATATGAACCAATGGACATGCACCACAGAGGACTCAATCAGATGATGGAGGTGATTGTCCCACTCTGCTCTGCACTTGTATGGCTTCACCTTAAGTCCTGTGTGTAGTTTTGGGCACCATAATATAAAAAAGATATAAGTTAGAGAGTGTCCAAAGGAGGGCCAGGAGGATGGTGAAAGGCCTTAAGGGGAAGCTGCATGAGGAGCAGCTGAGGTCACTCAGCTTCTTCAGCCTGGAAAAGGGAGACTGAGGGGGCACCTCATAGTGGTCTTCAACTTCCTTACAATGGGAAACAGAGGGGCAGGTACTGATTTCTTCACTCTCGTGACCAGGGACAGGAGTCCAGAAAAGGTAATAAAGCTGAGTCAGGGGAGGTTTAGGTTGGATACCAGAAAAAGATTATTCACCCAGAGGGTGGTAAGGCCAGGAACTGGCTGCCCAGTGAAGTGGCCACAGCACCAGCCTGACAGAGTTCAAGAAGTGTTTGGGCAACACTCTCAAGCACACGGTGTGATTCTTGTGGCTGTTCTGTGCAGGGCCAGGAGATGGACTTTGATAGTCCTCATGGGTACCTTCCAACTCAGGATATTCTATGACTTTAAGTCTCACTGTAACAGGCCAAGAGACCATGTAAGAGCAAATGAAGAATCCTGCCAACTTACCTGTGGCAATCTTGGGGGTAACTGAGTTTTAATACGGTTTCCTGAGCTCTTCAATTTGTGCCCCAGATAGTACCCAGACATATCCCTGTGTCTGCTGCTCTGAGTACCTCTTCTTTCTAACCTAATGCCTGCATACCATGAACTCTACCTAATGCATCCATGAACTCGGATGCAAACTGCCATCTTCTCTAAGAAAAGAAGGCTTGTCATCTTGCTGGACCCCCAAGAGGCAGATCTGAGACCAGGCAAAAAACCCCCTATCAGCCTGGCCCGTGCTATGGTGTTCCCTGTCTGGTGGGTACTTGCTGGCCCCCAAATGCACAGTTTAGCCCTCAGCTCAGCACAGCAAGTCCTGGGCCAGGAATGGGTGAGTCACCTTCTGGGGAGCCTCCTAAGATGTGTAGTTCTGCTAAGTGCCCACCCCTGGGGCCCCTAACAACAAATTAACTTTTCAGGCACATGCCTGTGGTCCTGGGACAAAAAAAGAAGACTACTTGCATGCAAAGATTTTACAAATTTGGTCATCGTGACCAAACTTTATTACCCATTGTATGGAACTGTGACAAAGTCTAGGAATCAAGCAACATGGGGATCACAGAGGCTATTATGTTTATTGTGCTGAACAGACTGTGATAAACCATTTAAGGAACATTTTCAACAAGCAAGCGATTTGAAGTACAATCATAGACAGCAACTCTACATGAAGAACAAAGCAAAAAGTTAGAAGACACTCAAAAGGAAAAGTAAACTGTAGTTCAACATCTTGAAGCATTTTTTTTTTCCTGCAAACGCACCTCTCTTGCAGAAATGGTAGAAGAGTTACATGTCCAGTCATAGTTAGCAGTGACCAATGACAGCAAAGAACAGTCGTATAAAATTTATCTCCCACAAAAATAAACTATATATATAAAAAAAATTTTATGATGTTCTCGCTGACTCAATGGCCACATGCAATTTTTCCATCTGAAAAAATGAGGTATAGTAGGCCCTAAGAGGTAGCAATGTGTTTTGATTGTACTACAATATATAGAAAATGTAAGATTCAGTTCATCAGAGTGGTAAGTCTCTCAGAGGTTGAAGAGTGACACACAGAGAGCAATTATTTCTGTGTCATCCACTGAATACCGTGGCTTTAAAAAAATGCAACAAAACCCCTCAGACCCCAAAAGGGACTTGCTAAGGCTTGATTTGATGCCCTTTGAAGTCAGCAAAATTCCTATTACTGCCTTCAAGTGACACTGGATTTGGCCTGTTAGAGCTACTTATAGCTAGGATTATTTCTCTTTCACTTGATATTATCATGTCTAGTTACAATACTCCCATCAGCTCTTTCCCAGCAATTCCCACCACTGAACCCTGTGCAGTGGAGGTCCGTATTTCCTGACACTGCTCTTGGAAGAAGCCAGTAAGTCGTTATCCTCAACTGCACTTGGCTCCATGCTAAAGCCATACCAACAGATGCCTTCCTGAGAAACTACCCCTGGCCCAGTTATTAATACAATGGTACAAAGTACTGACTAGGAAAGAGAGGAAGAAGGGAAATAAAACAGAAATAGAGAAAATGAAACTGGAGGTGGGGGAGAGAGAGAAAAAGAACAACAAAAGTGAGAGAGGGGAGAATAAAAAACCTCTACATAAGAAGCATTTAAAATAAATCTGGCTGAAACATATTACAAAATCACATTTGTGTAAAATACACGAAAATACTTGTCAAGTATTTTCTTACAATCTACTAATTTTTTTTTTAAAACACATATTTGTGATTGCATTATGCAAAAGCTGAGCTTGTTGCTTCTCACCTACAAAGCTTCAAGTTTCTTTGAAGGTTTTTTTTGTTCATTTTTTTTTATTTTTAATACGAAAGTAATTTAAAATGTGTTCATTTTCCACAAGTTATTTTACAAAAATAATTTTGAATTAGGGATTAGTTGCAGTCCTAACTGTTTCGAACGTCTCAAAACTGATGCTGAAAGAAACAAGTTCATTCCATTTAAAGTCTGGAGGTAGGTCTTTGTCAATCAATTAGTCCATTTCTTAAAACAATTCATTTGAGGTACAAACTTGGACAGTAATATTTAAACTTTACAGCTAAATTTTTTCTGTCATGTAGTGTCCTTGAAGAAAATTATCCTCACAAACCTATCAGCAATTCAATACAAAAATATATTCAAGTTAACAGTACATTACACGGAAGTCTAGCAGAGAATAGAGTAAGTACATAAAACAAAACAAAACCAAAACCAAAAACCCACACACAAAAAAAGAAAAAAAATCAAACAAACCAAGTGAAAGAAAAACACATAGTCATGCTGAAACACAAAAAAGACATTGCTTCCTTAACTGCAAAAAAGGTTGAAATAGAAATAAGGGGAAAATGCAGATACTCATGATTATCTACCCAGTAAAAATTTCCTGCATTGAATGTGTATAGCAGCATGTATTTATCAGTCTGTTGAGTTATTTGTAAAAATCAGAGGTAGTATTGAATAGTGGGGTAATATTGCATTTGGTGCTAAAAGTGCTGCTTTGAATGAAAGATGGAGAAATGCCACAGGCACAGAGGTGCTCAGTGAACCATCCTATGTCAAAATACATTGCTTAACGTAATGCACGAGCTTAGCTGAGGTACATGGTGTTCATTCTTACATTGTGACTGATGAGTAATGAGGAAAGATTCAATTCTTTCAAAATACTGGTACAGGGCAAGTGGAATTAGTAGAAACTAAGCAAAAATCTGGATTATTTTCGTTCAGTTAAATTTATGATTAATTTCTAGGTACCTTTCTGTATGTTTTAAAAGACTTTTATCAATAAAGACTTACTCATTAATGGCATAAGAGTGGTGTCAGACATTTTTGTTTCCATAGAAAACTCCTGGCTCTAAGAAAGCCAACTCACTGGCTTCCTATTATCCAGATGATAAGGACTGCTAATTTGGTTTACTACTGCTTGTGCTGATATGTTTGTATCTATAACTATACAACGTATCTTTGTCTTTCTTCCCTTTTGCAAAATGAAAGTACCTTTTTCATGTTGATTTCTTTCTTCTGATTACCAGCTGAATGAAATGGAAGATCAGCTTTCATTTTTTTTCCCAAAATAATAGTAAGTCTTAAAAAAAAAAAAAAAAATCAAGTACAAGTCTACAAGAAGGTTACAAAAGAAAAAGAATAGTATCTATCCCCTATCTTTGGTGTTCTAAAACAGGGAGTTCACTAAGTAGGGAGTGGGTTGCTGGAAGTGTTGCAAGGCGTTAAGTGTTACACACCCAGCCTTTCCTATTTCAATGCCCATTACAATGACTATATTACAAGTTTCTTGTTTATATGCAGTGCAGTGAATGACATAAACCTGATTTGGAGCTCTTCTTGACCCAGTCACCCTTACTTAGCAGCTCAAACAAACTATTAGTAGGTTAGGAAAAAAGAAAACAGTAATTAAAAGTTGCATCGTTAATCTGTGTCCCCTTTGTGTTACAGCAGTTTTTCACTAGACCTGGGACTGTGAAGGGATTACAAAGAAGATGATTAGTCAAATCCTTTTTAAGGTTATGTGATTTTTTTTTTTCCCCCAGGCAAAAGTGGAAAGACCATGGCAATAGAAAGTAAGTGGTCAAGGCAGTGTCTTCTCCCTTCAAAAGACCCAACTGCTGATGAGGTAGAAATTGCATGGTGTGATCTCCTAGTCTTCTTCTGCAGATTCTTGTGAGGACGTTTCTTCAGTCTCTTCCTAGAAAACACAAATAGGAATGATAAATACCATGGTGACCATGCGTCTTAGACTGCCAGTTCAGCTGTCCCTCATGCAGCTGACAATTACCTCTTGAGCTAACAAAATGCCCTTTACAGTTCCTGTGATGTCTCAAGAAGCCACCCTGGGGAGGAATGGAAGGTACCCTGCTCTCTGATCCCCCCACCTTGCCTTGCCAGGTTTTTCTTCTTTGCCAGGAGATGTCAAGAAAAAGCATTCTGTGCCATGCTTTGTCATGGGCCTCTTATGGCCAGCAGACATGGGCAGCAAGAAAATGGAAAGCATTTTGAGCACATATCCACTCCTAAGCAGCTGCTCTGGGAAGCCTTCTCCTCCTCATTGGCCCTAGTGCTGCTTCATGCTTGCGTTCAGCAAATCTGACCAAATGTGATGTTCTTATTCTGCTTTTTAAACAAATGTTCAGTACCTTTCAGGACATGGGTGGTGAACTGGGGGCAACTAACATTTCTAATAAAAGGGGCTGTCAATGAAAAGCTGTTTTTCATCAAACACTGAACATCATCGCCTAAGACAGCACGTGAAAAAGATCTAGGAAGAAGAGGAATTCACCCCCTCAGCCAACTGAGACCTTTGAAGAATGACCAGCTTAAAACAGCTTATAACAGTCTTCATACTTTAATAGATTTGATTTTCCACATGGCTTCATTTTGTCTGGGTGGCTAACTGACACAATTTATAACTCTCTTCCTTTCCCAGGCCACTACAGTACACCATTCAGCAAAGCTTGCCTTAAAGCTTGCCTGCCTTATACGACCAAACTTCCATTCATTAGTGTTTGAAACACCTCAGCTGTGAAGGGCTCCTAAATGCTACCATGTGTGACACTGCTGCAGAAGAGCAGCATCAAGGAAAAACACAGTGCTTTAATCATAGGCCACTGCTTACTGCAATCCCCTTTCAAAAGGTTTCGACCTCCCCCTGCACCTCCCTGCAAGAAAAGGCCGAAAAAAAGCTGTAAATCCAGGGAATAAACATAACTATAAACGAACGGATGACAGCTTAAAAATATAACCATAGCAGCATCAAGCCATGAGATTTCACACTGGTTTTGTTTAGTCTGCTTTGGGTTATGTGGGAAAAGTGAAAAGCATGAAGGAAATGCTCCCCCCCTCTTCCTTCATGCCCCCACCCCTGCTAAAGCTTGGGCCTCAGATATTTAGGCCAGTAGGTTTATACCACTTGACAAGGAAACAGGCCATGACCCTGGGGTACTCTCTTGAGCACCAGGCACAAAGAAAGATGTAGCATGATCAAAGCCATGGATAGAGCAGAGAGAGCAAAATCAAGTGTCAGCTGCCCTCTGACCTTGAATTTTCAATTCTTAAATTCCAGATGACACTGATCTATCGTACAGATGAACAATTTTTTCCTCACAACAACTACTGTCCACTTGTAGCTGGTTATATTCACAGCACTGCAACAAAAATGTTTCTCAGCTCATGAAATGATCAAGCAAATTTTACTCTGTCTCTGGTGGCACTGGGGAAACTGGGCTCACACTCCATCGAGTCCCATTAATGCATAATGCATTTTTCCTGATAATCTTCTGTGCAGAACAGGACTGTTATAACATTTCAGTCAAGAAGAAAAATGGTATTTTCAGGCACCTACAAGAAGGCTAATTTAGGCTGCACGTGGAGAGACACAGCAAAATATGTTGGTTTGAGCCTTGGTAATTCAGAACTCAGAATGCTTGTGGCAAACCCCAGTTTTGCCTCCAAGCCAAGTATTTCAGTTAAAAAATTACTACTGTGGGTTCTGTGCTCTTAACATAATACAGGTAGACGTGTTTTGGTATTTGATGATGATCACATGTTTAATTTCTTACAGCACTGTGGTCAGCCTCTGATTATCATTTCCTGGAAGACAGCAGCCCACGTGTGGGTGTGGAGCAGCAGCTCTCTTTGTTTCATGCTTGGCTTGTCAGGAGACTACTGAAACCTGATGGGATCATTTTTCCATGAAGGTAGACTTCCGATCACAAAGTAAGAACGATGGGGGAGAGGCAAAGTATGTGAAAGGACATACTTCAAAGCTCAGCTAGGGTGGCCACAAGAGAGCTCTTTTTAGTTAAAAAGTTGTCCACTCTAGTGATTTTTACTATGAATCTCACAGTATTTTTTTTTCCTAGTAACCCTTGCTGCAGTGACCAAGAAAATTAATGAGTCTCTTCCTTCATACATTTATATATGTTCATGTAATGAAGGAAGTTTCTCTGACCTGCACATGTATGTGCAAATATGTGTACCTGTAGTACTAGGAAGGATGAGAAACTAAAAATCAAGCTAACCCACCCCCTACCCCCCCAATATGCAAATAATAAGCTAATTATTTAAAAAAATATTTGAGATTGACAGACTTCAAAATCACATCAGTGTTGGGAAATATTTTTTTCATAAAGAAAAGCTTTTCAAAGGAATCAGATTGTTCATTCCTTGCAAAAGCCTATGATACTTCAGTTGCAGATGAGTGGTTTTAAGCCAACCTTTCATGTAAGCTTCTTGTCAAGACATTGATGGAGACATGACTGCTGATCTGAAGCACTTACAATTCAAACAAAGGGATACTAAAAATCAGACATATATGCAGGGAGGGACCCAAAGGAAGAAGTGAGTAGAGGTTCTGAAAGACAAAATACAGATGTATAATGCAGGAACAGAGAGGGAATTTTGCACTTGTGAAAAACTGGTTGCAAATATCACAAGGTTGTACAGCTGGGATCTTCAACCCAACCTCTGTCCCTACAGCACCTGCCACCCCTGCACACACACTTTCCAAAAGATGGAGGGTGGGGCAGGCATTTTGAAAATCTGTCACCTTTGGAAGTTGAAAACTGGCTCTGTGCTGACAGATTTCAGCCAGAGATTCACTAAAGTGCTGGCAGTGTTAGGGCACTGGACACCTCAGGGGAAGGATGCTTACCAGTAGTAAGCACCCTCCAGGCACTTGTAAGTCCTGACAGACCTGCCAAGGTCGATGACACAGCCATGTGTCATAGTCCCTGAGTCAAAAGTTGATGGAGGAACTGGGGCTGGAATCAAATACTTTTAAGTCCAGATGTGCTTCCAATAAATTCAAAGAGAAGGGAACGAATTAAGAAGGAAAGCATGGTCATTAGAGCAGACATTAGAAATGCAAGTCACTCAAAGTGCGATAGCCATGCAGAGCACAAATTCAGCAACACCATCACAGGATGCACTCAGCCTAGAAGCAAAAGTTTCGGGTTACACGGCAGCTTTAATTGAGGTTGTTCTCACTTCTTAGGTGCATTCACTTTAGTTGTGGAGGCAGAATGCTGATGTGTGTTAATTGACCATAAATGTGCATCGACCCAGTTTTGCCTTGAATGGCTATTTCCCAAGTTATTTGTTTTCTGCTGCAGCAAACTAGAGAGAGGTTGGGCCAGCAGACTGCAAAGAGAAACCTGAGAAAGCTTCAAACCAGGTTGGATCTGGCTAACAGGGAGCCATGAAGATCTCAGGGAGAATAGGACAAATACTCAAAGAACAGAGTGAGTACTTATATCCATAGCTCAGGCTTTACTCCTGCTGCTACAACAATATCCCAGGTGACCCCCCATGCATCCATGTGTACATCCCCATACATGTATCCTCAGGGGCTGATTGGCACAGGGACCAGCTGCAGAGGCATTTTGTTTGGCTGTCCTTGGTCATCATGGGTCCCACGTATGGGTATGTTTGTCCTGAGCTGCTACAGGGCATAGCATGATGCTGAATGACAAAGGCAGCACACTGAGCCATTTCCACCCTTAGCTGCTGTAACTGCCCTGCCAGCCAGGGAGTGACAGGGAGCTGGTGTCTCTTCCAAAACACAGCTGCAAGGTGGCTTTCTCTAAAGCTCATAAAGGAGCCTTCTCCTGAGGGGCATCACTGGCAAGGGGCTGGCAGATGTGGACACTAGCCTGGGCCCCCATCTCTCACTGAGGCTGGCCTCCCGCAGGAGAGAAAGGACAAATATTTTGCAATGACTCACAGCAGGTATCTGCCCTCAGAAGGGCTACTCTGCAGGGGATTGGTACCACTGTTGTTAGTCCTGATTTAACACTGGTGAAGGTAACAAAAAAGGAACAGGAGCCAGGACAGAAGGTTTCAGTTAGAAGTGCTGTCTGCAGCCATTAGCTTTATTTGGGGTAGCCAACACAGAACTTTAAAATATGATAACCCTGGTGGGATCTGGTTGCCTGAAGATAGCACCTGAGACTGTTTGAGATGCCCTGGATATCTCAGCTGGTAAGATAAGGCAGAAGGTGCTGGTCTCCTGTGTCATGCCCTCCTCTGTGTGGATGCCTCTGATGCCCTGGGCACAGAACAACTGTGTCAAGATGTGTGGACTCATGAACCCTCTCCAGAACTATCAAGTTGAATCTCTGCTTTGGGAAAAACAAACTGGTGCCAGGCTCCTTTCAGTGCTGCCCAGCAACAGGATGAAAAGAAATGGCCATAAACTAAACAACAATAAGTTCCACCTCAACCTGAGGAAGAACTTTGTTACACTGAGGGTGGCAGAGCACTGGAACAGGCTGCCCAGGGAGGTCATGGGGGTCTCCCTCTCTGGAGACTTTCAGACCCCACCTGGACATGTTCCTGTGTCACCTGCTCTAGGGGACCCTGCCTTGGCAGGGGGGTTGGACTGGAAGATCTGCAGAGCTCCCTTCCAACACAATCATTCTATAATTCTGTGATTCACTGCTAAACCTCAGAGGTGGTACCATCCAGAATGGACCTGTGCCACAAATGATTGTATTCAAACATCAACATCTTTTCAGATCAAAGCCACCCCCTGATCCCAAGAGACCTCTTTCCCACGAGATCATGTGCAGGTGAAATGTAACTCTACCTGCTGCCCAAGACCTCCATTTGGTGATCCACATTTGGCTGGTGCAGGCTATTTTTTTCTGAAATTACAACCAGCCAGTAGCATCCTAGTGGCCTGAAAAACAGACATACTTCATTTGGTCATTGTATTTCCTCTGCGTTCTTTTTTTGGTGGACCCCCACAAACTGATAACAACAAAACCTGATGATGAAACAATTATTGGGAGGAGCATCCCCCCACCTGTAGCAAGGTAATTTTGTAAACTGTGGCATTTTTGTAAAAATGTTTGTTCTGTTCTAATACCATGGGCAAAACTTCAAGATTAAATGTCTTGGCCCTGTGAAAATCACTGGCAATTCACTTTTTTCACCTTCTGCTCATGAATTTCTGACCTGTAGATTAAAAAAGCTAAAACCCATTTTGAAATGAACTGCAGGATCACAGTAATGCTGCATATGGAGCCTCTGAATTTGCTGCAGCTTTTATTTTATAATGAAGTATTAGCTATTGGCACAGATTTTGTTGGCTGCTTTCTAAGCCCAAGAGGGTATGCTTGAATAGATATGTCAAAAAGAACTGCTGACAAGGGCAACTTGCAAACTGTAGACCATTGTCTGCTGTTAACATGTCTGAAATCCCCTGGCATGCAAGCTAATATTTTCAGAGGAGTCCCTGAAATATAGAGATAGGAATAGATGGCTTCTAGAGCAGAGGCCAGGGTCCCAACTCTGCCCAGCTGAGACAGTGCCATCCCGACTGCTACACAGCCAAAGCACCCAACTGCTTTAGAAATTTTTACAGCAGTAACAGACACTCAGAGTAGGTTTGCTCTGTGTGAAGCTTAGGGTGGGATCTGCTGCTTCGAGCTCTGCACTCTCTGCAAAGCACACTAGTGAACTCAGGGACAGGTGTCACTCAGCAGAAAGGCAAAGTTTAACTCCAGAAGCTGGATTCAGAACTCAAATTGCTGCAGGTATACTTCACATGTCACAATGAAAGGCTTTATTACTGCAGAAGAGATCACCATGACCATATAGAGAAAAGGCCATACAACCCTTCTAACTGATGGATTAAAAGATGATTTTAAGGAATCATTTCAGTACAGCATCTCTGTCTCTAAACACATATAAGTCAACCAGACCACAAGCAAGCAATTGCTGTGTATTGCAACTGCTAGCATGCTAAAAGGATCACAAATCCTTTAGCTTGGTGCCTAACAGGACAGTTAAAAACTCTGGCTACAGAGCAGTTCTGAGACCCCTGCCTTCTCCTACACTGTTTCTACAATCATTGACTAAGTCATGGGACAGCCCTGGGAGCAGTGAGCAAGCGGGTTCCCCCCAAGGAAGCCCAACTTTCAATATTTAAATGACATTAAATATAAACAAAGAGCCAAACAGAGAGGTGCAGCTGATGGGGCAGTTTGGGGTTGAGATGTAGGGACTGGAAACCAACATTCTTGCTTTAAATGTGTAAGTTCCTACTGACCTAGCCTCTAATAGCCCACTTTGTTATGTAAAGATGTTGGCCCTCCAAAGACCACAGATTTGGCCATAGCATGATGGCAAAGCAACATTTAGATACCAGCAAGCAGCCTTGCTGAGCTGAGACTTAACTTTCCCAATGCCCAAGTGCTTGCTGGTGGGCATGTGCAGAGCTGCCCAATGCTCTTGGGAGCAGTCTAAGGGCTATAAAATATCCTAAAGATCAATTTGACTTAGTGATGTCCTCAAAGTTTTCACACTTGGGAAAGCAATGTATAACAGACAGCAAAAATAAGACTTTTTAATTTTAATAAAATTGCATACATGTAAGCAATAGCACTGGATTGGAAATTCACACATGGACTTGTTTTGAAACCCCCATGCTCTCTGATTTGAAGTAGGTATTCAAGACGGATTCTACTTTCTAGGAAGAAGGCTCCCCCCTAAACTTTTGTGTATGAAGATGCATCTTTCTTCTGTTAAAATCAGTCCACTTTTATATAAATAATCAATTATTCTGTGAAAGACAGAAAGGGAGAAGAGAAAATAAAGCCAAAAACTGATGCTCTCCTGCAGGTCACCAGCCTGTGGTTTTTTATCTAGTAAGCAAATTAAGTGTGTCCTCTCCTTTTACAGCTGGAATAGCACTGCTTGACTAGCAACAAGGCTGCTCATGGGGATAAAGGGATAATACACATCCCCAGCTGCTGGAGGAAGTGAACTAGCTGAGGCAGCCAAGTGAAGTTGCTGGGGCTGTGCTGGGACTCAGCTGGCAGAGGTCAGAGTTAACCATCCTTACACACACAGAAACCACTTCTACAGCTCCCCTTCCTCTGCTGGAGGAAGTGTCTTGCCAGGCTTGGCCAAATTTTGGTCCTTAAGCAACAGGTTCGCATAACTGGAGGGGACCAAGACATTGCTTAGGAGGATTCCCACAGGACAGGACAGGACAGGACTGGGCATTCCTCTTTAAGTTAGAACAGCTTACTTAAAACACAGATTCAGGTCTATTCTTCCTGTTAGATTAAGGGGGAATAAAAAACATTTCTCTATATCCTAGCTTATCTCCCACAAGGAGAACTGTTTGATATAATGGAGTGATAATGAGTCTCTCTGGTTATTTTGAGAGAAAGGGCTTATCTGACACAGAAGTTTTAAATCCAGAAGGGCTCACACTGAGAACTTCCAGAAACAGGAATTAGGCTGACTGACATTTAGTTAAAACCTAAATGTACCTGCCTTAGGTTTTACCTCTCAATTTCTCTTACAGATGACCTTGAATGAATCTTAGCTTTAGATGCCCAAGTTTGCCATGGATTTTAAAGCAGCCCTGACATTAACTCAGCAATGAGGTTCCTGAAAGGCAGCAAGTCACTCAGTGCCAAAGCCTGTGTGGCTGAAGCCTTTTGAAATTGAGACTCAGCTGTCTAAGTTACGTCAGGCCAGATTTCTTAAACGCGTTTTGGCATCTGAGTACAGCAAGTGCCTTTTTGACCTAAGCAGGTCAAAACACTTTGAAAAAAATCTGTTCCCCATGTGATTAAAAGAAGACTGAAAATCTTCAGCAAAATCTCAGTACTGGTCAGAAGAATTTTGCAGGAAACACCATTTAAAGTCTGCAAAGCACAGACCTAAAGTGAAAATGGTGCTTGAAGCAATTGAGGGTGCTATGCAACACTGACAGTGATGTATTTTGTCTTGGAGAGCTTCAACCCTACAATATATAAACATTTCTGGTGGGAAGGAAATAAAATATTAAGAAAAAGAAGGCAGCAGTGCTGTTAGAAACATATACAACTGAGCTGGACTGACCCCAACTTTGAGAAGCTGCTCTTACAAACCTCTTGTGCATGCTGTAAGCTGGAGGAATGGTAAACTGCTCTGCATTCACAGCCAAAATCCAGACTGGAGCATAAGGCAAGCCGAGGCTCTAATAATAGTCACTAATCACTAATATTTGTGTCCATAATTAGATGAAAGAAGATGGATGCCAACCTTAAAAATCCTTAGACTTGCCTAGTTCACTGAAATGCTGTGGGTGACTGTGTTAGCTCTGCTTTCTTGTGGCACTGGAGATGGAAAAGTCCAAAAGGATACTGGAGCCCACACAGGTAAACCTGAGTGAATCTGCCTTCCTCTTGAGCCCTTGAGTACTTGAAACAACACCAGTTTCTCTGTGTATTTTATGCTGAGTGGCAGAGGAAGGATTACAGCAATGGTCTCCCAGAACGGGGTAGGGAAACACTACAGAGGCTTTGAAATGGAGGTCAAATCCATAACATTTACCTTTTGCTCTTCCCTCCCTACCCCCCACCAAATATAAAGCATGAAGAGGAAAATAAAGTAAGGCCTGTTATATTTCTATTCTCTTTTTTTTCTTCCCCTAAAAACGACCACTTGTTACAGACAGGAAGCAACTGCCAAAAGTTGTTCACCTTCAATCCTTTATCACTTAAAAAATCATTGCGGCTCTGACCACGAAGCCACTGGCAAGAGTAGTTGGGGAAGAGCTATCTATCTACAGCGATAAATAATAGAATAAAGCATCTTCCCTTTTGAATCCCAGCTGAGAGATTTTGCCAAGTGATCAAACTTGTCTGAACCTCGGAGCAGCAGCTTTGAAGTAATAAGAAAGAGATTGAAAACTTGCAGCCAAGAGCCGCACACACCTCATTAGGGTCCAGCCATGCGGGGAGGCCAAGCAGCAGCCGCCGGGCCCAGCCCCACGTTCCCGCTGGAAAGGGGCTGTGGGAAGGGGAGATAAAAGTTCCTTTCACAGTGGAAGTGCACTGGTGACATTTTTACGAGCGCCAGCCCCGAGGCTGAGCGGCCCTTGCCACGCTGCCGGCGCAGCCGCGGCAGAGCAGGGCGCGTGGGCTCTGCCATCCTTGCCCTCCGCTGTCTTCCCTGGTTTTTCTCATCCCTTGTTTTTTTGTTTCTGAAGGAGTGAGTTTAACATACAGGGCTCTACCTTGCCCTGGCCATTCTCAGGAAAGCCCTCCAAAATGAGAAACATATTTCTTAAAGATAGTGAGCCAGGCTCCCTGAGCTGGTTCAGCGCAGCTCACATGAGACTTTCTAGTATAATTCAGAAAACTGTTTTTAACAACAACTAACTACAACAGCAACAAACCAAAACAAAAAACAAAACCAACCCCCCCCCCCCCAACCAAATCAAAACAAAAACAATAAAGCTTAACAGACTTGTAAAGTGTTAAAAGTCTTTTAAAAATGTCTGAAGATTTTGATCATGGATTTTGCCACACAGACACTGGCAAGGCTGCGTGCTTCCAGCAATGCAGAGTATTTAACTTAGAGAGCTGAAGTTCTGGGTTTAATTTTCAGTTTCAGACTAAACAGCAGGTCTGCAGTGAAAGGCAGGCGACAGCTCCTGAGCACAATGGGGCAATGGAAATGCTTCTCTTGCAAACTTTACTGATTGTGTAACCATGGAGCACCTCTTTGTGCAGACGAAAAAGCAAAATGAGAGAGGTTCATGTTGGTTTTAATAAACTTCCCCCATCCCTTCTTTTTTTTACTGCAAGAATTCAGCTGCTATTTTATTATGTAATGCTGCAGGCTAAAGATATATCCCTAATTTAAGCCACCTTGCCAATAAATCTACAAATACCAGGTAATCCAAAAAGGGTAGTTATAGTTTAATGACATACTCTTCTTGTCATCTTAATATGTTCAACTCCTAAAGGATTTAGAGCGATACATTTAAAGGTTTTTTCAACTTATTGAATATCTCACACTCTGAATCTGGTGGAAAGTATGAGTAAGTTTGGTCCTCCTCAGCATAGAGCAACGACCCAACTCTTCTAGATCCATCTATGCAGCGATCCACAGGACAAAGCTCTTTATTTCTCAAAGCAAGATAACCTGATTCAAAGTGAGTGAGGGTCTCAAATTTAGTAGACACTGATGATTTCCTTTTGACTATAGAATTGTTTATGGGAATTTCTTTTCCAATTGAACATATATACATTCTATAATCAAATCAGAAAGTTATCCTGGTGGAAATGTATGTTCAAAACATGTTTACTGTACAACTGAGACAGATCTACAATGTTAATCTAGTCTCCTTTCTAAACATAAAAAAATACTAACATAAATTATAGTTAATGCCTCACTATGTAACTCAGGAGACTATTGAAGCGATGTGTGAGCCCCCTAACTTACTGTAACTGTGTTTTTGCTGTTCTGAATTCAGTTTACAGAATTTGCTTCAAAATAAGCCTGAGACTCAGGGAAGGGGAGGGTGTGGAAGCCATTTGCTACCCTGAATCTGATATCTCCGAGGTCCTAGAGCTCACATGTTCCTTCCTTCCAGACTCAAGTCTGGTTTCAATGGAGCTCTCATTTTTCTTCCCACTAATCCTGCCGTGAGATCAACCATTGGTAACTCTGTGAGAAATTAAATACCAGGATGTGGGAAATCTGAGATCTGAATTCAAGCAGAATGTGGGTGATTCATTTATTTCTCTCCTTCTCTTTTCCCATGGTTGTTGTGTGGCAAATAACTCTTCAAACCTGAGATCAGAGATCGGCCCTGAATAATGTGACTGCATTGACAGAGAAGAGGCAAAGCAAGAACTACAATGGCAATATTATATACCTCTCTAATATAATCATTAGTCATTTCTAAAGAGAGATTTCAGCCAACATTTTCTGAAAACATTCTGGAATTTCCAGAAATGCTTTACAGTGGGATCAGCAGCAGAACTTCATCATACTGGTGCTCACCATCTGCTGGAGCAGACTCCATAAAAAATTTAAAATTTCTTGTATTGGGATGCCGATGAAAAGAGAGACAGTTTGCTATGATAATGTGAGTGCTACAATGCCCAGCAGTCAGGCAGTGGTTTTTAAGGGCTTTTTCCTCCCCCAGTGTGAGAAAAGAACATTTATTTATTTAGGTCCTGTAAAGATGAACTCAAGATGCTCACAAACACTAGGCTGTGCAAAGATTTAGATTCTTCATGCACTGTTCAGCAAGTGTTGATGTCTGAAAACCACCTACGTACTCCTGTAGCCTTCAACACAAGTGCCTAGGACCATAATTCTCACTGCATGGTCTACCTGAGGCTGTGATACTCCTGTACTTCTTCTTGTCTACTGTCACAGCACTCACATGCCTTCAATAGCCCATGAGCAATCAATGACCAGGAGCTCTGAATGTGCCCCCAGACTGCACCTTGCCCATCATGGACCATGTTTGTCATCCAGGTTGCTTCACTCCATCTCAGCACTAAGGAACAGTACAGTGAGAGCATCAATGGAAATGATATAGAATAGAAGCTCCACCAGAAAAATGGTTTTAAAGTGTCTGTCACAATTGTTTCACACTGATTATGAATCCTTCACCTGAGTTGACCTCTCTGAATGGCAAGGGAGGAGGCAAGCTCATAGGCTCAGCCTGTCCATCCCAGCCTCAATCTTTGGCACAGGTGTCAAAAGCTGAAGGACTGCCCAGGGAGGCCAGATGTCACCGTGGGGTAGCATGGCAGCACTGATTTCAAGGAACTAAATTCACAAAATACCACAAGTAGCCCACAGAGTACAGTCAGAGCAGCTGAAAAATTCTTGTTATTTTTCTATTCTAAGACTGTTATTTTAGATGACAAGTGGACCTTATAAAATTTCCCAGATGCCAGGGAAAATCCAGAAAAAAAAAAATATTGTCTTGTTGCTTCCTTCCATAACATGTTTAAACATGTTAATAAGGGCTGAGCATACTGCTCTTTTTCCTAGCCAAACTTTATTAGTGCTGATATGTGAAGAATGTAACTATCTATCTGAGCAAATTATTTAACAGACAAAAACTGTATTTTCATTGACCTTAACTTTGATTCTGCTTTTGCTTACCTTGTTACATATCCATCACAGCATACTTAATCTTAAAAATAAAATTTGCAGCAGAATTATATGGTCCTGAATTGGAACAGCAAAGATAGAGCAATTTTCAAGAGTGGTTACATAGGTTTGTTTTCCATGTTTTTCAGTGCAACAAATAAGCAAGGATACAACCCTGGAGTATCTGTAACAATATTTAAGTCAGGGAATAGAGCATCTTTCAGTGGCTTCATCTGGATGTGGAAGAGCAACAACAATGAGGACCATTGAAAATGCAGAGCCCTTTATGAGAAGCTCAGGAACCAAGCTCTCACCAAAGAGCACTTTCCTCCTGTGCAGCCTCCTGCTCCTCATCTTTGCTAATTAGCATTTTGATTATTTTTATTACTGTTAATCCACAGAGTGATCATACTGGAATTTTCAGCTTTTGGAGTATCATTCAAGAAATATCTTAAAATAATCCTTATTTTTAGGGAGTAGAATTGCACTGCTGAGAATCTTGTACGTCTTGTGAGTCTTGTATGAAGTAAGATACCCAAGTGTTAGCAGCACTGACGCTTGCTACTCTTGAAAATCTCAGCCAAAATATGTAACATGTGTATGCAAAAGTAGCACTGTTTAATTTACTCCTGACTGGCACTTTTTTAAACACTGCCCAGCTATGCTCCTCAATGGTGTTTCCCAAGTATACACCACAACCCCTTCTCTTCTAGCTATTATTAGTGAGACTTCAGATTGTGTCAGATCAGAGCCAAGTTCTGAACTGGATGGAGTACCTCCCTAAACACCTTTTGTGGCCACAGCCACGGGGTCAAACACACAGCCACCCTGCCCACAGATGTTGCCTGACTGCCTCAGGCTTCTTCCACAAGCAAGGAGTGGGGAGGCAAGAGTAGGGAGAGGCTGAAGAGGAGCACTGCTGGCTTAGGGCAGCCTTTCAGCTCACCCCTGCATCTTCTAGCCTTCTACCACCAACTGCAACACCCACCCCCTGTATTATGCAAGGAATGGCTCAACAGCTACAGTCCCTGAAGTTTTACATCTCTGCTTTTAGGGTCAGGTCTTGCCCAGCACACTGGAAAACAAGCAGGGACCTGGAAGCATGTCTGTGTTGAATGGGCAAATACGTGACCAGTGCAGCATTCAGAAAGCTGCCTCCTGCCCGAGAGTTTGTCTCAGGAAAATAAATGCAGTGTGTTTGAGCTGTCAGGAATCCATTATTGCTCTTGTTCAGAGATGAAGGCTCCTCCTATGTTGAACTAAGTCACAGCACTCCTGCTCTTTGACTCATAAGCTGGCTGACAATGACATGCCATCTTCAAGTGGCACATTGCAGCAGGCAAGACTGAATCCCCGAGATACTCTGTCACAAGCCAGGAAGAAAAAAAAAAAATCTTGCTAAATCTGATTACTTTTTTGTCACATCAGATTATAAGTGTGTGCACTTTGTCAACTCCCTTACGCAAGAAGGGAGCATCAGCACCTCAGTTTTAGTGGAAGGGGAATCAAAACACTGTGAGACTTGCCTAAAATGGAACTTACACAGCACAGCTCCCAGAAATAATGGTTTCCAAGGGAGCTGTGCTGTCCTGGCACAGTGCTGACTGGGGCACCTCTGCTCCTCAGGCATTGCAGGGGGCACAGTGACTGGCACCCCAGCCTGCCTTGTGGACCACAGGTGCATTAAGCAAGGGGATGTATGACTCAGTCAGATTTACTGTCAGAATTACGCATCTGAATGTAACAGATCTGTGGACTCAATCAAATCAAATCATGTTTCTCCTGCTTGATCACTCAGGCTGTTTGACCTTCAAATCCTGAGCTGCACTGTGTCTCAGGTCTAGGGAGCAGCACTAGGAACACTTCTCTCCTGGTAGCTTGGAGAGCTTGCTAGGATAGGAAATGGGGCTGCTGCAGAGGTATTTTTAATTTTTGACTCTTTGAAAGTGACTGAATACCTGAATATATTCCTGTCTTGAAGAGTTTTTTAATCCATTGATTTAATCCAATCAATTTGTTTCATTTATTTACAGCCAAATTTCTGGAAGTAGCCATCTCAAAAATGTTCCTCTATCATAGCTATGTAGTAAATAACAATCATAAATATTTAAAACCTTAGCTACCTCAGTCTTACACTGATTCAGGTATTCAGGCATAGCATAATTGAATTATATTATTCAGAGTCTATTCAGAAGTTATGTCATATAAGTAAGAAAATATTTTCTTTCAGATATACCTGACCTCCCCTTCTAGACATCATTCTTTAGCCCAGGTTAGTGCTTCATCTGTTAATTGAAGCAGTAATTGTAACTTCTATATTTTCTCCCAGATTCTTTTTCTTATTTTATTTCAAAAAATAGCTTTTTTTTTTTTTTTTTTAAGTCATCAGACAAATTATTCAGTGTCTCCCTGCCACAACAAACCCCTTATAAAAGAAAAAGGAAGACTGAATATGTCTTCCTTTGGAAACCACACCAGTTTCCACCATTTTGCCTTGAAAAGAGAAAGAAAGTAAGGATATAAAGCCCAGTACCCTCCATGAAATTCTATCTACTGCATCCATGAAGAAAGCTAGAGACTTTCCTTACTTCCCATGAGGCACAATACATGCTTGCTCAGCATGTGTTCACATGCTACCAAGAGCCTACAGTACATTAGAGGATATTCCAGAGTGGCCTGTGTAACACATATGCATTTATCCTGTGCTAAAGTACAAAATTCCACGTGTTATTGGAAAAGAAAGTTTCACCTCTCCAGGATCTGACTTTTCGGGAGTTCCCCTGGGAACTCCATATCAATAAACACAAAAAAAGTCCTAGAGAGACAAAACATAGCTTGCTGAATGCAGTGGAAAGAGCAATGAAACCCCAGGGCACCAGGTCAACTTCCAGGGCAGAGATTACGCAGTATTTGTTCAGTCAAGGCTCAGCTGAATAAGACTGCAGCATTCCTGGGTTTGCAGGACACAGGGTGGCCCTGGACAATGGCACTCACTCTCTGGGATGTGTATGTGCACCTGCTTGGTGCCATCCTGTCTGTGACACTGGAAGCTTCTTTTCGACCTGCAAAAGTGGATTTCTGAAGTATTCCTACCACATTTCTGTCTGCCATTTCCCAGAAGGGAAAAGGATGAATTCACATATGGTGGCTAGCAGATACCCAGAAGGCCTTAAGCCTGTGTAAGGTTTATTGCATGGCACGGAGAGGTGATGAAGTACGTGCTCCCTGGGCCTACTGGCCAGGGTCTGCCAGCATGTTGGCCCTGCCACACAGCCACCATGGGCCCTGGGCTCACAGTCTGTGGCTGCACATGAATCTGCAAATCACAGGTGTAGCTCCTGGGCTGCACAGCCTGTGTGATGCTTCTAGCATTTACTGTGTCCTGCATTGAGTAGACATATGCAGTAGATGCAACCTGAGGTGTGTATATATATATATATAAATAATGATTGACATGCATGACTTCATTGATACCGACATTGAGAAATGAGTAGCAGGAAAAAATGTAGGAAATTCAGATCTTCTTTCCTGGACAAAATAAGACTATGCTTTTTAGTGTTTATTCTTGTTGTATTTGATTTTTTTGGACGTTGTTTTAAAAACATCTACTACATTCAGCATTAAGTAGAGAAGTGTGCTTCACTTGCTCTTTTGGTGTATGTTTTCTGTACGCTTTCTTGTGTACACTTTTCTATATATACTTTACATGTACTCTTCTGACTGATCCACTTTTATTCTGATTTACACGCTGTCTTTCTGACTGGTATGCTGTCTTTCAGACTCAGATACAAACAATTTCCAAGGATTTGAGATTTTAGGAGAGATAATAAAATTTTCAAAGGGCTGTTCTATGTTCATTATATGTCTTCTCTGCAGAAATGATAAAAAAGAAACATGTCCTGCTTCCAGAAAAATTTGATCACTTTCATTGTGTTTTCCTAAAAACATCTATTTCCTTCATATTACTTTAGAGTGTAACTCCCCCATATGGCTGAGTCAACAGCTGCTACAAATTGCTTAAAAATGAGGAAATGAAGAAATTTCTGTTTGGACTGTGTATTTGCACACCTCGGTAAAAATATTACTCTGTCACGACTGCAAGATCCGGCTGCACATTCTTTAGAGACAGAGCAGATTCCAAAGAGTCTTGTTTTGAGGTTTAGGCAAATATCTACGTGAAAGTGCTAAACTTACCAATGTCACGCAGTTATGCTGGCTCTTTTCTTCATTTCCCCACAGAAGTGTGAAAGTATGCATCAGTGATCACCACAAAGATGTGAACAGACCACTGTATTCAAAGGTTTGTATTAATGACATGGGTGTGTAGATTTCCAGTGGGTTTTACTGCTGCTATTTACTGTCTGTGTGATGGTAAATCCTCAGAGCTCTGGCAAAATTTAAAGATATTGCAGAAGTTTACATAAACATCTGTATGGCCCTAAACTGGACAGCTTATATCCATGAAGAGATTTAGAGCATGGCAGAGCACTGCATAATGCTTAAAATATGGGAAATGGTGATAGGAACAGAGCTGTTATTTGCAAAATGAGAATTTTATCTGGTCCTACTGTTTCAGTACTTTTAAAAGTGACACAAACCCAAGAGACATACTTGCTAGCAGCAAGAACAAGAGTAAGAGTGATGTAAACTAACACTCATAGAAATCTTTCAGAATACACATGAAATTCAAAGCACAGGAGACCACTCAGGGACCAAGTGTGAGCAAGAGTTTCTGCCACCTTCTGATGGTGAGGCAGGCTCACCATCAACCAGCAGTGCTTGACTGTAGCCTCTCATAGTCCCCACCAATGAAGAAAGTATACATTTCTAACTTAATCCAGACTGCCACATGGTAAAGCCATCTGGGAGGATATTTTGAAGGAAACAGATGGAAAAGGAAGAGATTCCTCTGAATGTAGTATAAGATTTACATTATCCTCCATGAACTTCCATGTAGTCCCCATGTTTATATAATTTATCACTATTTCCTTAGACAGCTCAGATTAGAAAGCCTGCATGAGCTCATGTTCTTGTTGTTAATTCTGAGTCTGAACCTACCTACTTTTAAGGGAAATTAGGTACTATAAAAAGAAATCAGAGAAAGGCAACCAGACCTGAGTGAAACCCAGCAGCATGAAGTTCTTGATCATCCCAGGAATTATACTGTTTTACCTCTCCTTCTTTCAGCCACAGGAAGACACTGTCATGAGCATTTACCCACAGTGATAAATTTTTGTTCTTTGCCATGCACTTATAATAGCAAAACTGCAATGGTGTGGTATGTAAGCATGAGAGCAGGGCCTGCTAAAACCAGGAAGAGTTGAAGATAAGTTCAATGATTTCACTGAACATCCCTTCATCTAAAGATTAAAAACAGAAATGTTGTCTGTGTAAAGACATGGCATACAAATAATTTAAGGTGTTCTTTCACTACTCAGTTGTGGTAACTGGAGAGATCTAAACAGCCTTCTCTCTCCTTTCATGTATTCTTCTGTGCCTCCTCACTTTCTGCACAAACACTTCCATTACTAATGGGAATGCCAAAGGGCTTTCTTTTCTCTGTCTCACTCTTTCTCTGCCTACAGAGACGCTGCTGAGGCACTGCTGCAGCAGCAGTGGCATCCAGCTGGTTGACACACGCTTCAGCATCCCTACCAGAATCACTGCTTCAGCAAACGGTCAGGAAAATCCATATGGGGAGTGCTAGTGCTTCAGTTCAAATGCTTACATCATTTTGCCATCAATTAAATCTGTCATTACTTTGTTCTGCTACAAAACAACAGAGTCCAGGTCCCCTCTTTGTCCTCCTACACCCCAGCCCAGCTTCAGTCACAGGTATTTCTTCATCTCTTGCACCCAAAGTTGCACATGGTTATTGTGCAGACAAAACACTTGCAGGAGTCAGTGCCTGGGGAGTTTGGAAACCTGGCAGCACCACAAGGCCATTGGCAGCAATGGTATCTGCTAGGCTAGGCTACAGCCATCAGCTCCAGACCCCTTCTTCCTGCTGACCTCAGTGGGATTGAGCTCTGATGCGTACCAGAGGAAAAGGCAACGTTAACAGCCGCCCGGGAGTCTCTGCCTCTGGGATTTGGTCTCCTCTCTGCAGCAGGGCTTAGCCTCCCTGTCACTCAGGTGCCACAAAAGAGAGAGCTGGCTTTGTGCCCACTGACAGGCTTACAACCATGTCGTAGTAGCAATAGCCTGATTGAAGCAGTAACATTTGAAGGATATAAGCAAGACACGGAGAGGCAATCTCTTCTATTAGAAGAGCTTGGTGTGTTCTGAATTGTGTGGTGTAGTCAGATCACACATGCTAAGTCACTGGGGACTTCGGCTGGTTTCTGCATAAGCTGGCCTAACAAAAGACATTACCTCTATTAGCAAAACTTAACCTTACTTGAAAGTACTACTACATTCATTCCGTGTGTTACCTCCACCATTCAGAGACATTATTAACTGTGCCATGGATTCATCATTGCTGCAACTGTATTGGTTTCTTTTGTAGAAATCTGATCCCTGCACATGCTTTGGAGAGTTACATCATTTTACCCCTTCAACTCATAGCTAGGATGTTTTCTGTCTTGTACGCAACAGCTCCTAATTCAGATTGCAGTTGATATTTTGACAATGTACTCTGTATAATAACGTATTGGAACCATAAGGTGGAAAAATGGAAGTACTATTCTTTTCTAAAAGCAGACCTCTTTCCAGAAGAGCAATGGACCCTTTTATGCTCTTGACTCAGCTATCATTCATGTCCATGGAGGTACAGCAGCACAGCCCATGGCCTCTGCTGAGCAGTGATGGACTTGCTCCCACGCCCAGAGGTTTTTCTCTGTTGGTGCACGTATAACAGTGTTAAGAGTTAGGTTCTTGGGGTTTTTAACATAGGGCAGGCAGGGAGAAGAAAACGAAGTGCATTGTAACTCCAGTGCTTGTCTGGTTTCATGACACCTTATGGCCTGCATTTTTTTCAAAGTGTTAAAAAAGAATACTACTACCCAACACAAAAAGTTCCAATGTGTTAGTCCTTATGACGAATCCAATCTGGTTACCAAGTTCAGCCGATTATATTTTGTGGATTTACAGCATCCTTTAGTGTGACGATGCAGAGTCCCCAGGCAGTGCAAAGGAGAGCTGCTTTATTGCAAAACCCAGGCCTTTCTAAGCACTTAGCTGGTTATCAGTTTACACAGCTTTAAGGCACAACTAGCCCAAGTCAACCAACCACCATACACCACGATGTGGACACGCGGCCGTCACGCAGCACGTCTCTCACATCTCTCACACCTCTCTACTCCTATTCCAGCTGAGTCACTCTCCCACAGTTCCCTTCTACTTAGCCTAAGTAGCAGGCCTGAGCCATGATTTCACAAAGGTAACAAGGCCCTTATTTTATAAGGCTTTAATTATATGCAACACTTTAGAAAAGCAGAGAGATGGGTTTCATGCATATGCCCCTCCTTGCTGTAATGCAGTTCCCACCTATCCACATTCAGGACACAGAGAGATATTTATTACATGCTGCACTCACACCACAGAAGTGTGCACATGTGTCTGCATTATCACTGCAAGGTGACCAATGCAGAAGGAGGACAATTCTGAGCAGGCACTGTCCCCTGCTTCCTCCTCTCTTTCCCAAGGGCCACTGCATGACTTGCTCTGGTGGTTGTGCCCAGCAAGCCAATAGCTGTCCCCCAGCTCATACGATTGATGCATTTCCCTTCTTTCTTTACAGTAAAAGAGGCCAGTTGAAAAATGAAAAGTTATTTCATTTAAAGTAGTCTAAATAATTTAAATTAGTTTTTCTTACCTGAGCAGGCTTCTTTTGAACCACTTGTTGAGGCTGAAAAGTAAAGCAAAGGCACAGTGAGAAACAAAATTAAGTGAGAGCACTTAACTGTGACTTTATGAGTGCTAGGAAAAATATTTTCAGCAATAGAAATAAAACACAGGAAAAGCCCACAGTCAGAAATGGAGAGATGAACATACACAGCTCTCACACCCAGCCTCTCCTATACCTATCTACAACTTTGCTCTGAAGTAGTTCATATTACTGTGAATGAAGAGGAGTATGTAATGTTTGTACAATTAAAACCAAGGTGAAATCTAATTTAGCATGTTACATCTTTTGGCTCTTTTATGGTACTGCTGCCTTAACTTATCAGACCATGAGAAAGACCTGATTTTATAACTAGATTTTGATGTCTCCACTGCTGCTGCTCTCTTATGACATTTTCAGCTGTGAGTGGAGTGTCCTGCTGTGGGGAAGCCCTCCCTATTCATCATGAGCAGGGTCAAAGCTCAGGCAGAGAGGTGAAGGACACATAACCCCATTCCTGAGCCATGGCTTCCCACTTGACCAAAGCCACCCTTGCCAAAACCAAGGAGATTGGGATGGACAGGGGTTCCAGCCCTTGTGAGTTCTGGTTTGAGACTTTCAGCTGCATGAAGGTGATGCTGTGCTGACCCTTGCAAGCCTGTTGGTGTGATTATGGGGATGCCCATCATTGGCCAGGTTGGGTGTGTCCACCTGCCTATGCAGGACCTGGTGGCACCACCATGGATTCTCAGCAAGTCTCCTTCCTGGCTGGTCCCACCCAGAACTGGGAAACACAATCCTCACATGAGTCCGGAGACTACCAAGGCGCCGGTGTGCTTCATCCCCACCCAGGAGAAGAGGAGTACCAATTAAGGAACAAATACAGACGGGCTTAAAATACACCAGCACTGCCAAGAAGATGGGATGACCCTTGTGGGTGCTAGGAGCAGCATGGAACAATAAGACCACAGATAAAGGATGAAATCCTGACACAGAAAGGACAAAAAGGCTTTTCTTACTTCAGTGGGACAAAGTTGCTGCCTGCCATCCTCCCCCGGACATTCTGTTTTGAAAATCGATGAATTGCACTCAATGATTTTCTTCCTGCCCTTCCTTCCTGCTTTTTCCTAATCCCAGACATGATTTTAGTGCCTTGCTTGGGCAGAAGCCAACATGCCATCCCTCTGCATGGCCAAAAACCTAATTTCATGACAGTGTAGTAGGAAATAACTGGAATATTTCTGAATAAGCAGTTTAGTGTAACTGGCCTTTCAGAGCAATATTTCAGTGGGAAGGATCAATGAAAATGTAAATTAAATGTAACTGATTAAATTTGGCTGCCCACCACAAGTGTCCCATTTTAACAAGAGATGCTTTGTTTATTTTCAGTCTTCTTCTAACTCAGTAGAATCCTACCGCTGTTATAATTTTATATATAACAGTCTCCAAGTTCTGCTCTCAAATAAATACGAGAGGAAAAAAATACCTGATGACTGGGTCTGTCTTTAAACTTCAGGGCGGATCCTTTCCTTTTCCATTAAATTCCCTTGCAATGGAGAAGCTATTATCAAGGCACACATTTTATTGATGCCTTCTCCAGGTGGACTGCAGGCCCTGAACTCATTAATGGACATTTGCTGCCCTTGGACAAAGGAATGATTTGTTTTAAAGGAATCTTGCATAATTACAGAACTCATTGAGCTCTTCTGTAATCTGCCAATTTTTTTTTTTCACTTTATTTTCTACTTTTTTGCCTGTTGATGACACCTGTACATGTGTCTACTCTCAAACCACATGAAAAAGACATTTTTAGAGGCTGACTGTTTTCTCCAGCTCAGAAATCCCCATATATTTTTGGCCGTGCATGCTATGTTCATGTGACTCTCACTCACTGTAACTCAATGAAATCTTCTGAAAGAGCTGCCAACTCACCATATTTTCCATGAATTAGGTCCTGACACTTCAATGAGAGGAAAGACAATGTCTGAAACAAGGCCAGCTCTGGCTTTCTGCCTAGTATGTGTCACAGTAATTCTACCAGCTGCCCTTCTACACAGCAGTTCATACTTTTCAGACCACCAAAAAGCCCCTTGAATACTTTCAGTGATAGCTGGGGCTTGAGCTGCCAGCATGTTTTCCCAGCCTCTGGCACCCAGTGGTTTTGGACTGGACCTTTAAAGTTTTTTTTTTGCAGTGTTTGTTTTGTTTTGCTATTTTTATGAATGGCTTTCACAGGGAACTCTGACTCCAGCACAACCCTATCCAGCCATTCATAAAAAGCAGAGGGAAAATATTGTACTTTGCCCAGTTGGAAACTGTCTCTGATACTGACCAAGGCTTTCAAGAATTTTAGTCATTCAAGACCTTTGCTATCGTAGTGCTTCATGTCGAGAGCTCCTTGGCAGTGCTTGCTTACTGACGGCTAGGTTTCCACTGGACTTGGGATCTGGAGCTCAGCATATGTTATGCTTGCTGCCTTAAATGGAAGAAGCTTAGCTATGCAAGCCCAGGAGCAGGGCTCAGTCCCTCAGCCAGTATGAGTGGCACACACCAGTGACACGCTGGGAGCCGTGCCCGCTCGTGTCACTTTGAGCGCTCCGGCTTGCGGCAGCTGAATCACTGCAAGGGCCAATTTCCAGGGCATCGCTTTTCATGCTTCAGCCTGGCTGAGTGGGAAAGCTGGCTGGACATATAAATCCTGTAAGGTCCACTCCTGTGAGGACTAGTGCCTGCTGACTCAGATCACCCTGACCAGAAGAACTGAGGTGCTCAGGAATAACAAGAAATTTCCCAAGCACCCCTTTGATTTCTTTAACTGTCGTGGATGTGATGCCTTTGGAACCATTTTGACACACTGCAGACAACAATGCTTCAACTTGCTAAACTTTGTGTTTACTGCATTAAAAGATCTTTTTCAGGGCTTTGAAAGTGACACCTCTGATTCACAAGTGTTGCATGTGCATGTTCAATTATCTGGGAAGAAAGACAATCTGCCTTGGTTATGGAGAAGACTGGAACTAGAAGATAGCCATGGACAAGAGACCTTAAAAAGGTGCTCTGGAGCAAAATAAAGTTGCAAGCAAGAAAGAGAGCTCTGAACTATTAGGTATTGTACCTGCTAGGAGCCTGCATAGTAAGATGGTAGAACTTCTACTCTGTCAGAGGCTCTGTCACTTACGTCAGCCCTCTTAAGAGGAGATTTGTGCAACACAGCACTTTCACATTTCATATTTATCCTAGGTTTGAAAAACAGCTATTGTACACTGCATGTACATCAGCTGATGTTCCATACACTCAAAAGCAAACTTCAGCCTTTTTTACATCCTATGCAAGTACAAGTCAACACTAGATATCTTTTTTAAATATGTATGAGACAGAAAGAACAAGTGACAGTGCTGGAAAAATCCGATGACGAGGTCATTTAAATGTCTATCAAACAAAAACAAATCCAAAATGCAGCAGTATTTCTTTTGCCATGCTTAAAATATTGAGTATGTGAGCTAAAGCAAAAGATAATAATTTAAAACTTGGGGATAATATTCCTAACTTTGAAAAGGAAAAACCCCACAAAATGCCTGAAAAGGAGAATACACAACATTTTGATGGTTTCATTTTTTGCTGTAAGTTTTGAACGTTAAAAGCACAACTGTTTATCTTCCACTCCTCCTCAGTCACACACCCCTCATTTTGTTTTCTTATTGTCAAATTCCGTTGATTTACTTTGTCAATATCATACACGTATCCTTACAGCTCATACTGGTCAAACAATTTCTTTGCTTTCTATATAAGAACAAAAGAGCAGCCTCGTGTGATGAGTTCATATTCATCTTGTACCAGCAGTCTGAAGTTGCATCAAGTTCAATTTGTCATACTTATTATTCACAGAAGTCCTTCTTACCCTGTGACTTTTCCTAGTGTTATAAAGCTAAGGAAGGAAAATGGAAAGTTAAGGGTAAATCTTTATCAACTAGTATGAGCAATGCTGGAACACATTTTTAATGATCAGAAACAAAAGCATTGGTTTGAATGCAAATCATCCCCTGACTGCTATGCCTGAAGCTCCAAGGGTAAGCTGCACACACACAGTGCTCTTAGATTTCTGTTCGTGTCTTCCTCTTCAAACTGAGTGTTATGAAGATGTCTGCTTGATGCTTCTTGGCAACAGTGACTCTGTTTTTTTCCAACAGCTTGACACAGATAAGAGATTTGCATGGAGGCAGCTCTGCTGGGGAGACTAAATGGCCATGATGGAAACTAATACCCAGTTAGGATGACATTTATAGTGCTGACAGCTCTGTGTTGTGCAGAGATCATTAAAATAATTCCATAGGTCATCCAAACACTTGTAGTTCTAAATTAAAAGATGAGTAAAACCATATTTGGTCTTTTTGTCTACATATCCTTGAAAAATCAGCAAGTTCATATTATACCAGTTGAAACCAATATAATCCAAAATAAATCATGTCTTACAAGCAGTTCCATATGACAGCAGAGCAACTACCATCCTGCCCTACAGCTTTAATTGGTTTGAGTCTAGCCTTTCTCTCCCTCTCCCAGCACAGAATGGTACAGAGCTGGGACCAGTACAGCCTGCCAGGAAACCCTCACCTTCCAGCAAAAGCCACTTGCAGCTCCCTGATCATCAGCAGAAATCTTCCTGAAATTGCATGGGACGATGTGCCTGCCATTCACTCCTCAGGTCCAGGTATACTCATGGTTTGCTTTAGCAATAATCTCCCTTTTGAGGCAGTAGCAGAACTGCTTTTTTTATCCCATCAGCAGTGAGGGGACTTGTGTTTTGGAAGCACAGGTCATGAATTCTCCTGCCTCCATCACATGTTTGCAGTCAACTGGCAACCGTAGTGTCTGTGTATGCACACTGCTGTGGGTCATTAGAATCTAACAGCAAAACCATCTGGCCCTTAGAGTTCAAAGGAGATTTCACAGTTCTCTGTGCAGTCTCATAAATGAGGCTAATAGTAATCTGTGCAGAATTCTGGCAAAATCTGTGAAACTATTCTTTATTTTTCTGTCCTACTTGGCACTCCTCTGAATTTTTAATACAAAGTCAAATAATTGCAAAAATGTTTATTAGCTTTTAAACTGACCTTCCCTGACTGATGCTGGAAAAGTCTGCAACATGTCAGAAACTGCACCAGCTAGTCGACGATAAAGAGTATTTCTATTCCACTTGTTGGGGAGAGCAGAGAGCATCAAAGTTTTCCAAACTTTGATGAGCAGAGAGCATCAAAGCTTTCCAAACTTAATTTTTATTAAAAATCACACAGAGCGATTTTTAATAGTTATTTGACTGGCATAAAAAAATTTATATTTAACTTGGCAATTTCAAAGCACACTGCTTCAAATGACTCTTTTGGTAGTCTTAAAATTCAGGCAGTGGCACATATATACAGTTACATATGTATATCTCCAATGGAAGTCAAGAAACTGACTTCATCAGGGTTAGGACTTCATATATTTTGTTTACAGAAAGCTACTGTAATATCTGCAAGCTGCTTGATTTGGAATGCTTTTATGTTCTGGGAGGAATAAAACAGTGAAAGAAATGTATTTAAAAATCCAATTTTGTTTTCTTTTATGCTCCTATAATCCATTCTTTCTTAGTTGCTTTGACCCAACCTTACTCCCACCATTACAGATCTTAACAAGTACAAATGTAATGGTTAGAACGGGAAGGGAAAACCCAACATTTTTATTCATCTGCTAGCTGAACTGTTAGTTCAAGCACAACAATATTCCAGTGAGTTTATCAAGGATATAATCAAAATTCAAAGCACAGTAGTGGTTAGTTCAGTGTTCTTCATAGATGTTACTAAGTTTTATAATGTTTCAGCCAGTATTAGTTACATTTCCATAAAATATTTAGGGCAGTGCAGCTTATGAAATATCCATTTAATGGGCCTTGTATCTGTGTTTCAATACAGTAAGCAAAGTTTGAATTGGTGTTCTCATCTAAAATCAATACAGCTCCTCAGCAGAAGTATCTGGTGTTGCTGAATGCTCTTCTTCAGAGTCACTGCTGCTCTGTGGGGTTTCCCTGTTACTTCATTATCATCTGTCACACACTTGATAAGCTTTCCTGATGCATTTTACTTAAGTTTAGTTTGGCACCCTGTGCATTTTGCTGCTAAAATATTAAGAAGTGTTTTCTGTCTCAGAATAATTCTAGCACACAGTTCAGCATTGAGGTTTTCCTTGATATACACCTAAGGAAACATGAGCTGGCTCTTTTGTCTGGCAAACGTCATATGTGTCTATTTATAACTCCCTACACAGACAGACTATTGAGAAAGCCAGAGGGGAGGGTTCAGTCATTCTTAGCTATAGTGCAAAGAAAAAACTTTACATTTTAGTAGACAGAAATAAATTATAAGTTATTTGCAAAGAAACCAAGCCCTCATTATTCAGGGATAAACTGACTGGAAACTACTTGGCTTTATACCTTTCAGACCTGTCCAGACAAATAACTATTGTGCAACTGTTTATCTCCAGACTATCTTGTCTGTTTGGATACAGCAACCCCTGTGTTCACCGTGCGTTTCTCTTGGCCCATGTGGAAATGATTTTTGGTCACTGCCAAACAGGCTGGATTTGAATTGATGACCTAGAGGTGGAAAGCACTGAATCACATTACAATCTGGTTCCAGCTTTGGTTTTAGAGTCTTCTCTCTCTCCTTGCCCAGGCACCTCCCGCCATACGGACCAAAACCCCAGGGCACTTTCTGCTGCAGAGGTCATTCCCAAAGGAACCACTGCATGGAGCTGATCAGAGCTGCAGCACTGTCAGCAGTGGACTCATCTCTGGACCTGACTGTCCCAAGTTCCTGAATATTCTTGACCTTTGCATTGATCTCCAGTGAAGTTACAGAGTCAATAGCATAGGAAAGTCCCAAACAAGCCAATCTGCTGCAAAATCCACTGCTGTTTGGAAAGTGAACTCTGAACTTCAGTGGTTTTGCTCAAAATGTAACTGTTGTCAGCTAACGTTTCTCTTTATAGCCTTTGATGTTCGCTCTTCTCAGTTTTAAGGTCACAAAGCCATCAACTCATTCAGTAACAGTGTCCTTGTGTCACTTAGAAACCCGAAATACGTGCAGCCCATTTTCCACAACGCAGGCTTGGATACAAACAATCAAATTAATTTCCAGGCCTATGAAAGCTTCTGCTAACAACAGGTCCAAGCCTAGAAAGAGGAATGGATGAAGAACTGAAGTGGCAGTGATTGAAAACAAAAGGTGAACTGCTCTGCTGGGCAGACCTGGGACTACAGCAGTGTCCCAGCAGTATCAGGTGGTAACTCTGTCCCTGGCTATACACCTCCACCACGACTACGATGCAATGGCCATGCCACAGCCCGGACCTGTGCTTCTCCTCAAGAAGGAGAATGCTGATGAACACACAGCACCACTTTCCCTGGCCCTCGGGCACCTTCACCACTCTGGAAAGGCAGCCTTTCAAGCCACCTTGAAGGTTGTGAGATTACACCAAGCAGTCTGTGACCTCCCTTGGGTATTTCCCAGTGTCAGTCTGTGGCATGTCTCCTCCATTTAGCTGTATACCACAAGAGCTGCTGCCTCCAGAGATTTGCGCTTCTTGCTTTAGCGAGACACATCTCAGCCAGAGCAGGACAGCATCAGAGTGGGCACTGTGGGAAGGCAGGTGCAGCAGACTCTGATCAGCCTAGAAAATCTTCAGACTTCACCAACAGGAGAAAACAATCCAGTCCAGGACATCTGACTGGCTTGCATCTATACTACCTTTCCTCCAGACTGCCTAGAAGGAAGAGTCCTGGGTTGTGCTGCATCCTTAACCACACCTTAGGTGGCAGAGGACAAGAAGGTGAAGAAAGCAAGCTCCCAGCTGCACAGCACAGACAAGTGTAGGGCAGTGCTTGAGGCTGCCTGTGTTCAGGCACTGTTCAGCTCACTGAGCACAGACACAGCACTAGATACTAGTAGGAAGAGCTATGTGCCCCCTCATCTGCACAAACTGGGGTAAGGATACAAAGGATTTTAGGCAGCCATTTTTGCACAGGCACTTGTAGTCCTTCAGGGATATAAAGTAACTTGTACAGAACTTATGTGGTCATCCCCAGGCACAGCCCCCAGCTCCTGCAGGAGCTTCCCCTTCCCATTCAACCCATTGCCTCCCTGACCTCCCATTGCCCTCTGATGGCTTGGGCAGGGTTTTCCTCCAAAGAAAAAGCACACAGGGCAAGGAAGGCAAACCGAATGTGCCTGGCTGATTTTCTGCAGCTGAGGATCTGGCCTGAGGCAGTTCTCTTGAACTTCTTTGTGTGAGCAGATCCATTGGTAGCCACATGGCTGGCTGGGGATGTTTTTTTATGTCTGGGATATACAGATGTCTGATAGCTGTCTGTCTATCAAATAGATTTGATAATTATTACTGCCTCCAGGACACTGATGCAGCTAAGAGTGTCTGTCAGAGTCCAAGCAGACTGCTGACATTCTGGCATAATTTCATAAAGAAGTCAGTGTCCAAAATAGAAATACATTTTCCATGTACTTGAAATATACCAGGGGCTTGGTGGGGACTTGTTGCAATTAATTCACTTCCTGGCTTGATATATTTTGGGATCATTCTGGAGTGTGGTATGTTAAACACTGAACCCAGTTCATATTCTTATTTTTAAATGGAAATTACATTCATTATCTCCAAATGCATGATTCCTAGGTCCTTCTTGCAAAGCAGAAAAAACTCTCACCATTTCATTGCATTTCTGGTGTGATTTTACTCATTAACAGCAATTTCATCACATGCATCATTGTGAAATCTATGCAACACTATAACATATTTTAAAAGACGGTAGCAAACAGATTTTTTTTTTAATCTATCTAGAACCCATTAAATAAATGATTGCAAACTCAACATCTATCCTATTGTCAATATCCTGCCTCTCAAGAGCAGCAGAAATATGAATAGTATTTGAGTACATATGCTTCCCTTGGTCTGAAAAGAGACTGAAAAAAGGGGAAGAGAGGGAGGAAGAAAGAGATTCTGCTCTTTATAATCCTGGTGTAATTTTGGAGTTGCTCTATTTACATCCCTGAGCAGACTCTGAATTTAACCCAATCTAGGAGAGAAGAATTCGACTGTAATTTTGCAGGACAATTACCTGGCTGTCTAGCCATAGTTATTTAACAGCCCTCTGGAAGCTACATGTGACCTAAAGATCCTATTTGTTGCTTGGATCTAACATTGTGGACATCAAAGGTATGTGTGTAAGGTATGCACGCAAATCCCCTGCAGATTTTTTCATAATAGTAGTGAAACCTGACACCACATCAAGAATGCAGTGCCTGGAGCACCCTACTACAGCCCCACTCCCTTGTAAAGCTTAACGTGGTTTCCTTGCTCACAGAGCTCCATTTGCCACTTGGAAAGCAGCCTGTTTTACATGTTAGGGTTGCTGGGGAGGGCTTGTGAACATTTTAGCAAATGCAGGTCGTTTCAGAGAATAGGACTGATGAATATTGATTCTCAGTTCCTGAAAACTCTCCCGTAATTTGTTGCTTCTGTTGCTGAAGTGACAAAATATAATTTTTCATGGTGCAAAAAACATTGCTAAATTCTCTCTTTGGCTAAATTCTGCCCTTATTTCCAGAGTCTACCAAAAGAACTAAATGCTTCCATCTTCCAATTTATTGGAATTTATTATATTTACATTTTATTGTGCTTTGAGCCTCTGTGGTTTGGGACATGCCAAAAATTGTTGGTAGTATCTGTGGCTAGGTGGTCCTGGCAGCAGAGGTGAAAGCAGATTATTGGATGAAAGAAGGAGGAGAGTTGGCCTCCACATGCTGCTGTAGTTGGCACAGAGAGGCATACCCTTTCTGGGAATTAGGTGTGCTGGGTAGATAGGAGCTTGTTTTGCAGCTGAACATAATCCACCTTGGTGAGATCAGGTATTATACCAGCACCAGCTCACTTACCAGCACCAGCTGCAAGATCATTCTAGCACTGGCAGCGACGTGGCCACGGATACTGTGATACTCCAGATACTGACAGGCAAGGGCAATGCTGTGGAGCAAGGTCCTTCTGCTGGTGGTCAGCAGGCTGCTCCCAGGCATCCAAGTGTCCCCACATTCCATGGCTGTGACTGCCCAATCACAAGCAAGACTTTCTCCTGAGAAAGGACCCCGGGAGCATGACAGTGTGCCTCAAGGCAAGCCGCATGGACACCAGGGGTTGCTGTGAGCCCACTGCTCACCCAGGCCATCCCCATGACCAGCAAAGAGGCCACCAGTGAAGGAAGGACAACAACTGGAGGAGGGGTGAGGAAACAACAGTTTTGCCTGTGCCATCATGCGTACAGCTAGGAGCTTCTGGAAATCTTTGGCTAGTAGGGAATAGTGCTGGGAAGTTTTGGTTGGGTTGCATAGCGGGAAAGATGCAAAGGGACGGGATGAAGGAATGAAAAGTGGCGAGGGGACATGGCAAGAAAGAGTGGGACCAAACACATACCACCTTCTCTACTTACACACAAATGGGAACAAGGTCTCTGCACTGCCATTTATGTGCAAGGAACTGAGAGGAAAAACAGAAACACGTTGTTCATATTTCTTTTTGTCCACCAAGCTCACTAGATGGCTGTATTGTTGTCATACTTTTGGCTTCTTCCATGCTCTGAAAGCATGTGCATTACTGACATAGTTTGAGGGTTTTGTGGTGTTTTCAAGAGAGCAATTGAGAAGTTTGGTTAGAAAGAATCTTCTTAGGTACCAGTGGGTTTTTCAGATTCCAGGATCAGATGCATTTTTGTAGGCTTTATGGTAGTGCTTCATCTTCTCAGATCACAAAACAGGTCTACAGAAATGCAAAGGCCCTGGGACTGTACTGCCCTGGAGAGGAGAGGATTCCATCCCAGCTGCAAGGCTGATGACAGTAGGTTCCACAGAAGGATGTGCTCTTCCTGAAGAACTCCAGACATCTCTCAGCACAGCAATCTGTGCAGGAGAGGGTCTGCCTTGGCGTTTTGGCTGGAGGCACTGGCAACAGGACAGTCAGGATATTCCCAGTATACAAGCACTTAAAAAGGGTGGGAGACAGTGATGGGATAAGCTGTTGCCCATGCCACTTTGCTGCTGTTTTTGGGGCTAATTTAGATGCATTTACATAATAAATGTGTGGCCTTTTAGCCACATTTTTTCACTCTAATTTCTGCCTGCCCTTGCTGACATGTCCCCTTTGCAATTTGTGGTTATTTTCCTCATCCTGAACTGTGGAATTGTCCTCTATTGCAGTTTTTTCTTTCATAGATAAGCAAACACATAGTTCATGACAGTGATATAGTCTAGCTCTATTTTACTCAGCAAATACTGGGGGGGTTATTTTTTTTTTAATTTATTCTCTATTGAAAATACAATGCTTTGCTGACTGTAAACTGGTTTGCAAGTCCAAACCAGATGATTTCATGAGTCTTCCAGATGTACCATCACAGTTTCAGACAACTTCCAGACTGACAAGAAAGCCAGAACTCTCATGAGATCTCCACACTGGGATATTTTTAATAAACATTCTGTATCTCAGGGACAACCTACCCAGTAAATAAGTTTCATATGGCTCTTACAAGCATCAGTGTCCTTCCTCTCCTTACTCCTAAGTGTGATGGGCCCAGCTCTTGGGCTGGGATTGGTTGAATGGTCCCTCACAGAGGTACTCAAGGGCTCTGTACTCAACTCTAACTATGACAATATATGATGACAAACCTTTCACATCCAAGCTCATCCTATGACACGATGATGTCTGTGCTTGGACCAACTGACAGACATCAGATCAGATGTCTGATGAAGGGCAGAATCTACACATCCCTGAAGGTAAGGCACAGTGAAAAGGGCCTTCAGAAAAGAAAATGCAGGATAATTTTGCACTGTTGAGAATTTTGGTAGGGAAGATCCAGCCTAGGGAACTTTAGATTAACCTACCCTCCCCTGGAAAACAGTTAACCCATTTAAAATTTTGCACCATGACTTGTAGCACTGGCCAGTAATACCTGGGAGTGCTGAGGTACCTTCTTGAGTACCATGCAAAATCATTTTTTCTAAGTGACTCACAAATAAAAGGGCATCCCAGCACAGCAGCTAGGGATCCCTAGGGGTGTTTACTTTGCTTCTCAGTCAGCCTATACAATCTGATAGCCCAGAGAACACATACATCTCCATTCACACCCTTGGTGTACAGAGAAAACAGCGCACTGCTTCTGTTCTACAGGAACATCCACACAGGAGAGTTCCAGAGAAATCACAGAGGAAGTTACGAGCAAGAAAAACTGAAGAAGTTGACATAACATCCACCAAGACCAGATGCACAAAACTAGAAATCTCAAATGTATTTGAACAATCTTAGAGAAGTGGACTGAGCTCAAATCCACTGGGCTGGTATCATGAGTAGCTCCACGCAGGAGAGCGTAGGGCTGTGGCAGTGGAAGAGAATAAATCTTGGAGTTTCTACAATGTGAGCCAATATATATGTCTTTCAGCTATAAAGTTATATATAATGTAGGAATATGCTGCAATGCATGTTCAGAATAAATTTCAAATCAGTTATCAGACTTTGTTTTAGGTAGGTGCTGCTTTTGAACATGACTGAGGAAACAGCACTATGTACAAAGGATCGTTTTAAAAGGATTTCACTCAAATGAGATACAAATGACACTACAGGAAATGCAGACCAGCAAACCTAATAGATTGTCTCCTTTATATGAAATCAAAAACCAAATTGTGAGTTTTGACTGACAATAATGGATTGTCCTATTTTCAAAGAAAAATCTAGTTAGCAGAAACTTAGGCATGTTTGTTCTGTTAGAAACTTCAGTAAATGTCTTGCTTGCTGGACATATAGAATTATAGACATATAGTACTGGTTAATTCAACACCCAGCTAATTTTACTTCTTTAGTAATACTAATGCTATGAATGATTACATATTATTTTCTTATGCCCTTAAAAGCAATTTAATTTAAACATTTTCTCCTATTTCTGTTCTGCTGCTGCCTCTTCTGTAAAAAGAGGATTTCTGCATTTTTAACCACACTAAGTGCCTACAGCATTAAGAAAAAAACCCAGCAACGAATACACAAAATCCAAGCCTTCTTTTGCTTGTTCCTTTATTTAGTTTATTATGCTCTCATTTTTTTACTTTAATGGGTGGAGCTTGATACCATAATAATTTTCCTCAGTCAGTTCATAATAACAATTCCCCTGTAAGTCAGAAACAATACCTCAGGAAATACCACCTGCTATTCAGGGATATTGCAGGAAATTTGCATTTTCACTTTGTAAAGTATTACTATTTTGGACTGACAACCTAACATTTATTTCATTATCCCAAAGTCTTTGGATCACTAAAAGCAAGAGAGAGAATGGGTGTCCTGGCTGGCCTCCCACTAGTTTTTCATGGTCATTAACAATCAAGAGTGAGAAGACAAACAACTCACTGCTGAAAGACGTGTACCTCACAGCCAGCCCTCCCTGTCACCTCCTCTGGAGTATGACAGCAATTCAGCTGTTCCATCAGTCCACCCCTGCTTTGCCAGCCCTCCTTTGTAGTGGGGCTGCTGCCTGAGTGCATCTTTCCCTCCTCTACAAACAGCACTGCAGAATGGGGTGGTAGATACAGGCAGAGGATTCATTTCTCTGAAGGAATACAGGATGCTTGAGCAACCTTGGTCGTTTCTGCAGGGAGTTTGATGTCTTCCATCTACCCTTTTATTCACTGGGTGTGAGAATGTGGTATTTTGGGACCATCAGTAGGGGAAGGAAAGGCCCCCAGTCAGATGCCTGCAAGTCTTGCCACAGATACAACAGCTGTAGCAAGTACCCCCCAAAAAACTTCAGCCTTTCAGCACTTTTTCTCCCAGACAGGCATTTTGAGGTGACCATCAATACAAACCCCAGCAATTTCATTCCCCAAGCATTCTCAGCATAGCCATGAGGCTGGGCACGAAGGAGGAGACCTGTTAGAGGGAAGCTGCAATCCTACACATTTCTGATGCACTTCTACAAATACGGAGTACATTCAGCTTTAGTAGCCTTCTTCCCACCACATCAAGCTTATGTCTGGCTGTTTTGTTTTCTCCTCCCAAGCTTACACTGGTGGGGAAGAGCCATGCCCTGCAAAGCATAGCAGCAACTGCACTGAGGAGCCACAGCTGGGAAGTGAGTGGTGAGGCTGCACCTTACATCCCCTCACGCACGTGAGGAAGCATGTGCTGCTTGAAATGTCAATGGCAGAGGCTTATTCTCCACTGCCCATCACTTCTCCCAGGGTGACTGCCCCACCATGCAGAAACACACCTAACAGTGAGCAAGAGGCAACTGCAGAAATATCCCTAAAAATGGCTTTATTTGTGGAGGTCTGTCCAAATCCTGCTCCATGGTTCAGGAGGAAGCGTGACTGTGGGAACTTTCTTGCACAGTTTGCTTCTTCTCAGCTGACCAAATATATCCCAGACAATTCACTTCTAGGAGGAATGCCTTGAAGCAATTTTTTGTATGATGAGTGTTTCATGACATATCTCTATTTCAAGCAGCAGCACTGGAGACTGCTGAGGGAGGGCAGCAGTTGAAAGGAAACTTTCAACTTTCAAGTTACTGGCTGGTTGAAAGGAAACTTTCTTTTGGGCTGGTTGCACAGAAGGACACAGATGAGGCACAGAGCAGGCAGGAGTGCACTCACCACCAGCTTCCCTGCGTCAACTGACCAGCCCCACTCATGCTGGGGAGCTGCACTGTCATGGCCAAGCTATCCTCCTGCTGTGGAGCTTAGTGTTACACAGTGCCAGGGGTAATCCAGGCTCCTCTGCCATGGTGCAGGATCAAGACTGAAAGCTGCTACTACACCAGCAGGTTCAAGCTGCCAATGTGGCACTGGCACAAGCAGCTCCAAAGTTTTCCAAACTTGCGTGAGACTGGTTTGCTCCTCTTGCCCAAGAAGAGAAAAATGTAAAGAGCCATACAGTCACCATTTCCTTGTCCAGATATAAACCAGCTGAGAAGTCCCCCCTCCCAGGGAGTCCTGCCCACATATTTGGATTCAGCAGCCAGCATCAATGGTGAGGTCTTGCTGGCAGAAGTGAGCTGTGAGCTGGCACTGACTCAGAGGTTGTTTGTACAAGGGCTGTCTCTTAAAACTTCGTACTGATAAAACTTATGACTGTGTTGAGAGATGCTTATAAAACAAGGAGTCACCTCTTATTCAATTAAGGAAGCTGTCACTGAACTTTCAAGGAGGCCTGAGTGGGTTACTCCCCTCTGTGCTGTGCTGAACTCAGAAATATCAATCTGCATGACACTTTGGATGACCTGGGCTGCCAGTCAGAAAGTTCAAAAGGTGAGGAACACCTCTCAACAGGAATGAACAGTGACACACATTTGAAAATAACCCTTGTGAATACAGTTAGTTGGTTGGTACCCTCTCCTGCCTGGAAGCTTTTGTGCTACTAAAAAGCTGCCTAGAAGAGACAGCAAGAAATGACTGCAAACTTGCTGACTAGTTTGCAGGGCTTATTTAAAAATCAGAAGAAGAGAAATCCCAATGTTTAATATTTAAACAGAAAAATGTTTAATTTTAAAACATTTATGTTCCTTTTATGATTGCAAAATCAATATTAATACAGAATGTAGACCATTTTATAGCCTCCACACAGGACTCCACTGTTGCTCCCTTCCCGAGAAGTCTGGTTTTTGGGCAGATGAGAACTACCAGTGGGAGGTTCAGAAATGCTAGTCCTATTACATAACACCAGAGCAAGACCTTCTGCCCTTCCTCAGACAAGCTGGCCAACGACTTCAGTGAGAGTTCTGCCTGAGTAAAAATACCAGGTTTTGGCCAATTACCTTCAAATGGATAGAACAGTTTATTTGTGGTTTGAGGTGCTTCCTCCTGTCTGAACTTTCCGTTTTCCAGACTGAGCCTAAGAGGTACAAAGGAGGTTTCCCATGATCCCCCAGGTTGTATGTTGTTGGGGATACTAAATTATTCTCTTGAATTTTGTTACTTGAGTTTGTGCTTGCAACCCCTGCACTCACTGAGCAAAAGCAGCAGGCAGAGATGGAATGTCTTGACAATGAGCTTTACTGAGCTGAAAAATAATCTAATGCTATCCTCCAAAGACAATAAGATTTCTCTAACATTCTTGAGTGTTTATTCCCTCTGCAAACTATATACATTAAGACACGCAGTGTTTCTAAAAGGCTCTTACAACCTATAGATGAAAACCAGGACAGTGCAGAAAAGCAGGAGTAGAAACAATGGCATTGCTTCTACCATTTTTTCCATGAGTTCACTGCAGAAAACCCTCCAAAAAGCAGGCACTAAATATTTATGAGCAAACCTCACAGCAGTCCACAAGGTCCTGCTAATGTCACATGGCTGCTGCCCTGTCCATTCACCTACTCACATGTTTGAATTTGATTGATTCATTCATTTGGGAGAAGGCCCTGCAGTTCCCCTCCACCTCCTCAAGCCCATTTCCTTTCTAGAGAGCACCCCAGAGCTGAGGACTGCAAAGCAGCCCCCCAGCTCCACTCCCTGGTGTCCCCCCACTGTGGTCCTGGGGAACAGGGCATGGAGAGGAAGTGGTTCTGACATGTATTTTACTGATGTTTCAAAGCATATGGTCTGAATGCTCTGAATGCCATGGAAGATTACTGTCACATGTCCTAACCCATTGCCTATCTGTTGACACAGTATCACCTTTCATAAATTGCTGGTACCATTTTCCCACCAGCTCTGCTCCAAACACAGGAATTATAGGCAGAACACAAATCCAAACAACCCTTATGTGCTTAATAAAATAAATAACAATCAGCCCCTGAAACAATTCCCCTTTAAAGGAATTTTCCTTATTTTAGATCAAACACTTCCTTGGGATCCATGCTAATTTGTACTTTCCAGTGTCATAAATAACTAACACAAAGAGAAAAAAAACCCAGCACATTTGAAATCAGCCAGATTTATAGTTTTAAATTCTAACACATATGCTCATGTCATGTTTTGGATACTGGCACAATTTCTGAATGAATGCAAACAAAGCAAGACATGCTTGAATGCATCCCAACCCCTAATGCATATTTAGCATAGCTCCAGGTCACTGGAGCCAGACCAATTTACACCAGTTGGACAGTTGGCCTGCAAGGCTCACATGAGTGTGGTTTTTCTGTGAGTACCTCCTTCCTGCCCTCTATCTCAAACTTGTGAACAGGTTAGTGCTCTGTATCTCAGTACACCACTGAACAATATGGATTTGGTTTAGGTCTTGGGCAGTTCAACCAAGCTGGAAAACGCACATGCAACCCTGTCTCCTCCCCTTGCTCCACACACACTCCCACAGACACTTCCTTTCACTGAAGGAGAGATAAGGTCACCTTTTCATAGGAAAACTGATTATTGATATGTCAGGCCAGCATGGGCTATAAAGTGTTACAGTTTGGGTTTTTCCATGAAGAAAATATCTTCTGAAGTGACCAAGTAGTTTCAGCTCAAAATTTAACTTTCACCTGAAACCCTATTTTCTGATGAGACTTTTTCAACAGAAATATTCCTTGTCAGAAGATAACAAAGTTTCATACTCTGCTGTAACAACTCACCTCTCTGTGCTTCCACTCCTGAAATCTGTGTCCTTCTCAATCCCCACACATTTTGGCTTTCAACATGGCCTGCAGGTCCATGGATGGACACTTCACTGACCTGAACCCCTGACAGTCCTGCTTTTACCCTCTCATCAGCTAAGCAAAGAGGAGGTTACCTCGTATTAAACCATCAGATTTGTTTGTTCACAAATATTGCTGTGTTCCAGGGTTTAGACCCATGTCACCACTGCAGCCCCCAAATGCCCTACAACTAGAGTGGTCTGTGGGGGCATCATCCTACCTGTGGGTCATTTATTTACATCAAATTATCCAAAGTAGTTATATAAACTAAAGGAGAATGGAGAGAACAAAAAAGTAGATTAGTGTAATTTGACATCTTCATCCTTGTTTTTCAAGGCATCTGACAAGCACGACAGTCCCATAAACCGGACTGAACGTTCCCTTGCAGGCTTCCTGTGTTAATGACTATCTATTAGGAGAATGTTTGCATCCTTTTCTGGTGTGGACTATTATACAGGACATTAGATTTGTGAATCCATGATCTAAAAATGTATTTTTTTTAATAGGGAGATGCCTACACGTTACTTGCAGAGTTTAACTTGTGGTTTAACCCATCAGAAATTAAGTACCACACTGCCACTCCTTCACACACCCTAATCCCAGTGGAATGGGGAGGAGAATCAGAAAGAAGGCAAACCCCATGGGTTGAGCTAGGCAGAGAATAATAGCAACAACAATAATTTTATAATAATAATTGCGATGAAAAGGGGGCAACAAAGAGAGAGAAATAAACCTCCACCAAAAAGAGAAGTGATGCACAATGCAATGTCTCACCACCCACTGACCAGCGTCCAGCCAGTCCCCCAGCAGTGATCAGCCCTGCTTGTCCAAAATCCCCCACCCTATATACTGAACAAGACATGCTGTGGTATGGAACATCCCTTTGACCAGTTCAGGTCAGCTGTGCTGGCCCTGCTCCCTCTGGCTTCTTGTGCACCTCCTCACTGGCAGAGCACAGAAAGCTGAAAAGTTCTTGGCTTAAAGTAGGCACTACTCAGAAACAACAAGAACCACTACTGTGTTATCAACATTATTCTCACACTAAATTGAAAAGGCACTGTACCAGCTACTAGGAAGAAAATTAACTGCATCCCAGATAAAAACAAGTCAGTAACAATCCCTATACTGTCATTGCCAAGTGTAAAACAGAATCCCTTTGCTGAGGAGATGGGGAATTATGCCATAGTTTCATGTGTAGCTAGTTAAATTGTACATGAAATCTTTTTACTGTTTCCTTACTTTTGTTATATACAAAAACCAGTAAAGAATATGATTACCTATAGAATGTTTGCCTGTGTTTTAGTGAAAGAAATGTAAAATATGCCCCAAATCCTTTTATCTTATTCTAACAAAACCATAGCCAAAACAATTTCCTTCAAAACTTAGGGAAAAGATAAATGTTCTTGGATCTCAGCTGTGAACTTGCTCACTATGTTTCAATCTAGAGAGAACTTTTATGGCTGAGTTATTACTAATAAACAAAGTTTATAATAGAAACATTGACAGGACTTCTACCGAAAGGATACCAGCAGGGGTAATAAATTCAGCTAACATCTAATAGAAACTCTGATCTCATCACATGCCAACTAACATTATGCTCAGAATAAAATTAAACCAGTGGGGACTGCCTGCTGTCAGTTCTCGAAGACTGCCATCCTCAAATTCCTCCCACACAATGGCAGGATTTATAAACTGATGCAACTTCTTAAAGCCAACAGAAACTACCAATGCTAGACCACACTGCTTCTTCATTTGACCAGATTACACTCCTTTAAACCTAGAATATCCCTGCTGGCTACACAAGAACTCAGCCTCTTTACTGAAGTTATGACTACAGCTGCCTTTGGCTCAGTAGCTGTTGTAAAGATTAAACAAAAATTAGCAGTTCCTGTAAAACAAAATACTTGGATATTAACCAGAGTTAAAAATCAAGCCTTAGTTTGCTTCCTGCCTGTCGGACATGCTACACTGAACATCCTTTTTAAATTCCACAGGTAATAAACTTGCACTAAATGAGGCTGGTCTCGGCACAAGTCTGTACTGATGCCAGCCCAAGCAATCTCTTTCATCTGTGCTGATTGCAAATACTGAGGCTGCAAGGCATAGGGGTTCATGAAAAGACACTGCTTTATAGGTTCACTGATAACTTGATAGAGCTGATAATGCAACCATTGCTTTCCAGGAGCTTACAAAGTTAAACAGATTTTTGCACTAGTGGCAGAGTAATACCAGAAATGAGCAGGAAAAACAAGGCTAGTACAACCCACAGGATGTGAACTTCTATTTTCTAGATAAGTAAATAAAACAAATCTTTCTCAAAAGGATGTGCCTGTAACCTGGGCTTGATATGGTAGTGATGCAGTCAAGACAATTACAGTGGAATTCAGGTAGGGGCCAAGTGTGAGCAAATGTGGCCAGAAAAAGATCTCATGCTACAGGATAATTAGATATGGAATAAGAGAAGCCTAATCATCTGTTCCTGATGAGACAGTCTCCAAGGTGGGAAGTGAGTAGTGGAGAGGGAAAGTGAGAGCCAGCTTTGAATCTGAGGACATGCATCCTTTTCCAGCAGGACAGCACTGCTTCCAGCTGAGAATGTGAGAGCTGCCACTCTCAGTGCTCTGCCACCAGCATGCCTTGTGGGACATCCTCCCACCACTTGGGACAAAAGTGGCCAGGCCCCCTCCAATCAGCCATTTACACTGACTGAACTAATCCGGCTGATTTTGCTTGGAGCAGATTAGGAAGTGCTCACAGACGGCACCGGGCTGCAGCTGGGCAAGGTCAGTAACCTCTGGCTGGGAGGCTGTGATGAGCAGCCAAGGGCAGTGACCTCTTCCACCAGCAGAGCTGGAGCTGAATGGGGACATCTTCCTACAGCTTAACTATGTGGGGTTCTCCACCAGCTATGGCCAGCTAGGACGACCTGGCCTCTTTCCTCCACTGACCCCACCTTCTCTGTACCCAGGCAATCAGTTCTTGCCAGTATGGAGCTCTGGAAATGAAGAAGCTTTGCTTTCGGGTAATTTTTGCTGCTACAGCAATGTGAAGAGTCATCATGGAGCTGCCAGGTACCTCTGATCAAATAAAGAATGCCTGATTCTTAATACTACATTGGTGTCAAGGAGTTTTTATTTTTACTAATTTTCGGTAACAACAGTAATACCAAACTGAATAAAACACTGAACTGAGGCAGCATACATGATTAATAAATCCTCAAACTCACCCAGCAGACACCAGTAAGACCAGAAAGTACCATTGCCATTACCTACTCTGACCTTTTCCACAGCACAAGTCACAGAACTTTGCCCAGCAATTCTTGCATCAACATCATAATTTCAGGTTGAAATATTGCATATCTTTTACAAAAACATCCAACTGTGATTTAAAGACTACAAGTCTTGAAGAACTCACCACATCCCCTAAGCAAGCTGTTCCCATGATCAATTGCCTTCATTCTTCATGTATACCTCATGTGAACATGGCAACTGAAAACACAAAGGGTGAGGAGCCAAATTTTGGTCCTCTGGCAGAAGGTGAAGAATGAACCTCCTGTCAGTTTTATGAGGTTATTGTAACTCTGTAGAAGAAGCTAGTCTATCTTTCTGGAAGATCTTGTGCAGAAGTTAGCACAGGAAGAACATTTTTCCTTGCTTTGTGAGAGCTTTTCAGACTGTGCTTCTTTCTAAACACTGAAATGGACTTGACAAGTTGTAGGATTTTTGCGTAAGGTACAACAGTCACCATGATGTTAACAATACCATGGCTCTTTTCTGGCCACCACACTGGCTTGCCTGCCAAGCAGCTGGGGCTGAAAAGACAGCTCCTGAAGTTAAGAGACTACAATGAGATCAAAGAGCTTTCCAGGTCCAACTCTGGTTCTTCCAAAATAACCCAGATAGAGGACGTGCAGCTGACACGAAACCGGAGTGAATTTACCTTGCAAACTGACAATTGTCAGGCTAAGGATCAGAGAAGTGGAAGTTGCTTGATGCAGCAACTGCTATTTCAAAGACCAAGGAAGAAAAGTTTAGTAGAAGACCTTTAAAAATAAAATAGAAAGGGTTCATGAAGAAAACCCCAGCAATTCAATTAATCAACTGGAATTTCTCATTCCATTGGTTTTAACTGAGATGGGAAATTTCTTGAAATGGACCTTTTGTCTTAGGAATTTTTGATTCAACAATTTAGTATTTCTGGAAGAAAAAGCAAACAAAAAAATCCAGAAATTCGAAACCAGTTCTAGTAAACTCTAAACCAAACTTGAACTCACACCAGTGCATCTCCAATTTTGCTATAGTTGTAATCACAGCCCTGTGTGTAACAGAGAGAGAACACCTTCAGGAGAACATCTCTTCACCTTCAGTTGGTATTGCTCATGAACTACTCCTCTGCAACCAAGAGGAAAAGGAGAGGTGGTGCTCATGGCAACAATGGGACAGGGCAGTTCACGGCCCAGCTGTGCAGCAGCTGTGGGCAGGAAGGAAGAAATGAGCAGTAAGGGACACCTTTCTGGGGGGAAATAAGTGTTGCATGTCTTCTGTTTTCTTAACTTGGAATGAAGTCCAAAACAGGCGCTTATGTATGCTGTCATCTGTCCCTCTCTTGAAGAAGACCTCAATCCTTTAGCATCACTGAGATCTAAGAAGACAATTGTCCTTGTGCTCTTTCTATAACACCAGGTTTTCCTCACTGTAAATCTCACCTCCCACACAGAGCACATATTCTCCTTCAAGTTTTTTTTTCACCTGGAGGAATCAGACTGCTCAAGAGTTTTTCTATGAAGACCTTCAGCAGACCTTTATCTGCTAGTTCATTCCATCCAGCAGAGACAAAGGTCCGTCACCTTTTCTCAGTGAGCTCAAAGACGCCAATTGGCCCAAGCAGGCACAGCCTTCCCCCTCCTCATGTCAGAATTTCCTGTATTTGATAGGAAGGAAGCATTTTACTTGAGTCACCACAGTTTTCAAAGACTTATTCTTACCCTTTCTTGGTCAAATACATAGAAAATATATCTGCAGAAAATTTGAGCTTGTTGTTGAAAACTGACCTCTGGAGTGACTCCTTCATGACTCCAGTCTTCAAGTGAACACTAGAAGGACTTCACCTTCAATCACTCTTAACTGTGACCTCACAACTATAATCTCCTGCATCATTTCAGCTGCAGGCCTATTTCTTAAAGTTCAACACTATAAAACCCCCAGATTATTAGACACAATCAAGAAGTAGACTTCAAAGACCTTTAGACTGTCACACAGAATTAACATACCGAATCACAATTAAACCATGATTGGCATTTTATAGCACTAGTTCTTTGAGGACAGCAAAGCTAATTTTTACCAATAGACTTTGAGAAAACAAGACTCCATTATTTAAAGGTAGCTCTAATTGCTATACCATTCAAGTTATTCTCAGGAGGTATGAAACATGTAATTTTGAACATAACGTTACTTTCACATTATTTCATTATCCCTATGGTATTTTTGGCAATGAGTGTTTTGGAAGGTGAATTTAAAAAAAGAACAAATACAAAATAAAGTTGTCAGTGCACAACTGGAATTATGACTATGCATCCTTTAATCATGTGTCCCACTCAAACCATGCAACTCTGAGTTCCCATGGCCCGCAGCTGAATCTCCCACCGTGGGCATTAAACGCTGTAATATGTTTAATTAATTCACTAAAATGCACGAGGGTCCTTGGACACCACAGTGACTGGTGCCAAGTAAGTGTTCATAGTTACAGCAACTGTTAATAAAACATTGTGCACTTCAGGTTTGGAAGGTGATATGGAAGAGCTGAGGGGCTCTGAGGCCTTGAGGTCATTCGTCTCTTCTGTCTCCTTACAGATGAGAAGATTGATTTTTTGTCAAGCCAATGCCTTGAGTCCCCAACTCTCTGTGGCTGCCAAACTTCCACAAGGACACACTAACAGGTGTGGTCCCTTGGAAACACAGCACTTGGAAGATAGTGAAACATGCCCAACAGGTCCTGGCTGTGGCATGACCAGGGCAGGTGTCCCACCAGGTGTCCAGGCTACCCAGCCTGGTTAGCTTACACAGCACCATAGTCATTCTCAGCCTGTTTTTCCCTTTATCTGCCAAAGATGCAACCTCCTACTCTCATTCACCTTCATTCTACCTCCAGAGCTGTCAGCTGGATCTACGGGGGCTTTTCGTTCCAGTGACTATCAGCTCAGCAGCCTTTCTTGTCTCCCAAGTACATCAGAAAACCCTGTCTTCCCTGATAGTTTTGCAAGAAGATGGATACATGGATAACCAGATGGACTAAGGGAAGAACAAAGGAAGATTTAGAGAGATTTCCTCACATGAACTACAACTAGGCCAAATTACAGAAAATATCTTATATTTCCTTCAACCTAAGCAATCCCCTCAGGTGTTTAAGGTTAAGGCCCTTATCTGAAAAACACAGGAGGGTCTCCAGGGTACCAAAAAGAGGAGTTACTGGCTGCAATGCCTTCACATGTAGCCTGTTGACCTAAGTCTAAGAAGCTCTCTCACACACTCACAGTACATATCCAACTTTTCCCTGCCAACACTTCGTAACACAGTGCTGCTCAGCAGGATATAAGTGTGAGAAGTTAGGTGCAGCACATGAAATAAGATGTGGTCATTTCTCTTTGGTTTAACTCCTCCCTCTTTCAGGGAAGAAGATTCCAGCAAAAAAAAAAAATTTCTGAAAACAGATTGGCAACTTCAGTAAATTCTGAAACAAAACCAGCTATTTATGTTCACTCAATCAATTATCAGTGTTAAATATAGATGATTTACCAAGTTAAGTGGTGAATGTGAAAATCACTTGGTTTAAAACTGGCAATTGGAAATGCAGCATTTTTCAAACTCAGAAACTAAAAATGAAAGGGTTTTAAAGAGAAAATTCTTGCAATTTTTATTTTCTCAAGAGGAGCTCACCCAAACCCAAGTGTGATACTTCATTGGAAGGCATGTGAGATATTTCAATGAAAGGAGTGGTGGTAAAAAGAGCAGTGTATTGTTTGCATTTTATTGGGTCCCCATCATCCCACAAAGAAGAGCGGAAACAGCTTCAAAACAAAGATGCAGTTCTGCTTTAATTTTGGTTGCTGAGCTTATTTTTATAAGCCGTTGTATCACCTCTGTGTACGTTGCTTTTTACAACATATCCATTTCTAGGACAGAACAGCACATTCTAAAAGTGACAACCTGCACGTATTTTGTCTAAAATACTACAAAATCACCTTCACAAATGGACTTCAAAAGCAGAGGCAACTTTGGCTTTTATTTCAATACAAAAGTGAGTCCTTCTACAACTTGTTTTCCCTTCCCACATTTGAACACTGGCCATTCATTGATGGAAGTGAAATCCATTGATGGAAATGAAACCCATTGATGGAAATGAAACCCACAGGAGTGATGATGGGATTTGGGATCTATGGATGTCTCTGCTCTGATGGTGTATAAGACCCTCGGAGAAAACACCAAACTGCTAAAGCTGGCTGTTTGTACAGGTTTATTGTACCTCCTGGGGCCAAGCACAGGCAGTGAGCTAGCCAAATGCCTCCTGAGGTAAAGAGATCTGGGAAGATCTGCCACTAAAAATGGTCCCAGAGACAAAAAAAAGAATGCATGTTCATAAACGCAAGGAAATGATAAGGAAAAAAATGAAAGAAAATGGAGAGCAGAGTGGAACCGAGAGAGAGAACTGAGGGAGAAACCACATTGCCCTACAAGAGCAGCTTTGTGATTCCTCCAGTAATGTTACTCTGTTTTGTTTACCATGAAAAGATCCCATTAATGCTTCAGCCCCATCAAACAGCGGACCAAGTTCATGAATGGCACCTATCAGAGCCCAGGGTAAATCCAATGATTAGAGGGAATTTGCCAAAGGGCCTTTGTAGCTGAGAAAAATGCCTACTCCAGAGAGGAATGCAGAAAATTCCTGGGAGGACAAGCCCTCCTTTGTTGGCAGTCCAGCGGTATTCTGGAGCAAATAAAGGCACACAAAAAATGGGATCTTAGATGCAATGAACATTTGAAGAAACGTTCAAAGACCTCCTTGAATCATTCACACCTCCCCCCTTTTCCCAACTGTACTAATTCTGTTTAGGATGACCAAATGGGCTATACTCGAAACACTACTACTTTAGGGTTACATAATAGAAAAGTCTCTGGGCAGCAACAGCTTCACTTAGTTAGTTTTTTCTACTGCTTTTTCCCCAGCTGAAGCTTTTGTTGACACAAGCTTTTAGGGTCCAAATTCCCAGCCAGTGCAAATTGCTACAGATCCACTGCAATAAAAGGATCTCTGCCAGGCTTACAGCAGTACAGAATCTGACCTCAGATTTAGCCTGTAAAATAGAATAAATGCACCCAAACACCAGAATGGGCCTACAGTCAGTGGAGAAGGTACATTGATGCCTCCTCTCTGATTCATCTCATCTTGTGGGATGTCCCATGTCTGTGCCAAACAAGTATGAATCACCGATAAGCTATGCAGGGGCAGCTAAGACTGCTGTGGAATGAAAGATTTGCTTGGATAGATTCATTTTAAGAGTATAAACACATCCTGGCAGAAATTAAATCCACAAGATCAGACAAGACAAGCATCCACTTAGTAAATGAAAGGGATATGACATGTGGGTGTTGATTCATTTCAGACTCACCCGGTGGATGCTTTTTACTTCTCTTAAGTTAATAACTTGCTCATAAGAAACACATTTAAACCAGCAAAATTATACAGTGATCCAAAGAACTCCACCAAATATCAGCAAAATTATATTAAAGCTGCAAATTGTTATATAACAATTGTCTGTATGTGCTCACCATGACCTTTTCAACTACCTTACAGCAACACAGTTTTTGTATTAAAATAGCCCCAAACCATACTAGATGTACAGAGACAACATTCTGTCTGCCACTGGCAAGGTTCTAATCTCACTTACATCAGTGTAAATCCAGCATATTTCCAACAATTTTACCGAACACCAGTGAAAGTGAGATCAGAATTTGGCCCTATGCCTCCTTCAGTCTGTTTTCCTCCAGAGAAAACAAAACCTTTTTTTTGTTATTTCTTTGGTGTGAAAAATCAGATACAAATTTTATGGCTCATTTAAAAGACCTTATCTGCTTCTGAAATCTTAAATTGCATAAACTGCATGTAATCCTCACATAAACACATTCAACAAACACAATTTCCTCCCTCCTCACTTCCTATGCTCTGAACAATCTTAATGCCTTTTTTTCTCCACAATGTGCACTTGAACACAATATGCTTCCTCACAAACACTGTTAATTGCTTTTATTTTATGTCCTGCATTAAAGAATTTGCTGTGATGATGGAGGAGTGAAGGAATATTCACGCAGATGAAGTGGGCCCTGTAGGTGGGCACATGCTGCATCTGTTTGTGTGTGTAAATCTGAAATCTAACAAAAGTATTATTTGCAATTTTGGAGGCTGATACTCTAACGTTTTTCAAAAGGGGAACAAATTGTTTGCCAAGATGCTTCCTCTATTGCTCTGCAAATGCTGTTCATTTTCCTCTTTGTTTTAAATAACCTTTTGCTGGTCCAAGGGGGTTTATATCCATATAGCAGCGCAGTGGCAGTGAAGGGATAAAGACCTGGGTGTACAAAGCAAGCCAGGCTGTGCACGGCATCACCACATTCTGCAGTCATGTGTAAAAAAAAAAGCAGTCATGTTAGAAGAGCTCTTGTCATTTGTTTTTTTAACGAATGAAAGCAACCAAAGCTTTTTGCTAACCCTAGATTCTGCTTTCTCCTGAATATCCCCCCAAGGGAGCTGGTTAGGGAGCTCCAGCTTAACCTCAGCATCAGTGGGAACACTGCCTCTGTAACTGACTGCAAACTGGGGACAGTATCTCCTTATCTGCAGGAAAGGGAGTGCTGGAGTCTCTCACCCTCATTCATGCTGGCCTGTTTTCTTCAATGGGATTCTTCTGAGAGGGGGACACCACACTGCTCTCATGGGTGAGCTGCTCTGAGAATGGGGCCTTGAGAACAAAAATGGCTTAAAAGCAGACAGCCTGGAAGGGTTGTTCCACACACTCCACCCCGGACCCAGCCTTAATGAAGACACTGAGTGAAACAACAGATCTGAAGATGTATCATTCCTCTAGCAAAGGTATACAACGCCAACAGTGAAAATTAAATACAATGGGAAGTGCAGTTATTCAGCACCTTCCAAGGTTAGACAGTTGCCTATAGTTAAAAAAGAAACAGATTGAGAGATAATCTCCCCAGCATAGTCCTTTAATTGCCACCAGCTGCGTAAATCCTAGGAGCATCTTCTGCAAAATAAGTATCAACTTAGAAAACTGGTCATTGGAGAAGTATGCAAAGCCTGCAGAACACAGGCGCACACGTGTGCACACTAACCTCCTCCTGCAGCCTTGATTTATTGAGCCTCTGCCCAGCAGATGGCTGCCATTTTAAAGTAGCCTCCTAAAACTACAGATCCTGTTTGTCTGTTTATTCGACTGTTTGTTTTCCACCAAAGGGGCTGTAACAACTTCAGCCACGATCCATTAAAATCCAGGCTAGTAGGGTAAATGACTGTCACTAGAAGCCTGACTTGTCACGCTGCCACGGAGCAGTATGAAGCCCTGGGCTCTTCCTTGGAAGCCAGGGTGACATCATCTCACACATGCTCCTTTTACTAGCTGATGTTTTGAGCTCCCTTCACAAAAGTCCACGAATGAGAACATAGAGATCTGCTCTTTGTTCTGCAGTGGGTCAGGGTCCCCACCCTGGGACAAGTTCCTTCTCTACCACAGACTTCCTCTGTGTCTTTGGGAAGACACACGCACAGAGGCATTTAAAGATATGTTAGGAATCTAAAGGCACAGACAGATGTTTGCAGTAGTATGTCAGCCCAGAAAACCTGTGCTAAACCTGTGCAGACACCTTGACTACTCAGATGCCCCAGCTCAGCCATAAGCACAACCTCTGGCACAAGAGGTGACAGAGGCTCAGGCAGGAACAATGTCAAACCATCCTGCATGAGGTGGCTGATGGGTGAAGGATGGCAAACACAGACAACAACATGCTAGTGATTTTGGCTATAGAGTTGGGCTGTTTAAAGAGGGGATATGGTTCAGAAGGTTTTGAACTCTCCTTTTAATCAGAGGTGGGGCAATTTACCACTGCAAACAACTATTAAGTCCTAAGCCATTAAATCTTGCACTAAAAAAAGAATTGAAGTAAGAAAAAACTAACCAGCCTAGATTCAGAAGCTGGTACTGGAGGTGGAAAGAGAGGTGGAAAGAGAAGTGGATAGGCACCCTGGAGGCATTTTTGCACCCCATGATTTCTGGGACAGATTCAGTTCCTTTGATAGTCTCTTTAAGGAGTTAGGTTCTGCTCATGTCCATGCTTCTCCTCCAGTCTTTTGGCAAAGCAACCAGAGCCCACAACAAGTTAAATAGAAAGGATGTTTGTCCAACAAACAAAAAGCAAAAACATTTACAGAGGAGAGAGGAATGGGCAAGATGTCACTGCCTCTTTCTGATTACAGCTCAGCATTGCCTCCTGGTTCCCAATTTAGACTTAGAACTGAAAAGGAATTATTCCAATTAAAACAATGGTGTCAAATTGGTATGAGACCATGGAAAGGACTATGGTTTAACAGAGTAGCTTCACAGTACAGTTCTGCAAAGCCTCAACAGTGGTACCACTCCTAAAATGCACTGGGATCCTCTAAAACCTTTACTGCAAACATCAGATTTTTGTTCCTCCTCTGTCACAGGGAAACAGGGAGAGGGCAAGGAGGATGAGATGAAGAAGTATCTGGTTCTATAATACTCTTGCAGAGATGAACTTGACATTGGCCTGGCTTTCATAGCTGTGGCTGGTGTTCACACCCAGACTCATCTGCTCAGCCCAGCGTGGGAGGCAGGAGGAAGCAGTCACCATCAGGGTCAGACAGAGGATGTGGTGATTGCCCCTCTGAGCTGCCCCAGAGTTCATCAGGATATGAATGTCTGTGCAGGAGTAGGCACTGCTTCCAAAATGAAATCTGGACAGTGTTAATTTATCATGTCTAAGCCTGAGGCCTGAAATAACAGTTACCAGCATTTGTGTTTTTGTATACACTTTGAAAGTCCTGTGTAGCTGAAACTGGCTGGCTTTTTTCAAGAATCAAAGCACTTCTGACCTTCCTTTCAAATATCCTTCGTAAACATAGGGAGATATATAGGCACACATTTACTGGTTTTTTTGTAGGGGGGAAAAAATGTGAACTTAACATAAAGTGAACTGGTAAATAGAGGGCAGGGGTAGCTCCAAACACAAAAGGTCTTGCTCTGCTTCCTAAAAGTTCTCCTGTACTAACACAATTAGAAAGTTCAGCTGTAATTTCACCCCTCATTCATACAGGACCTTGTCTCACCTTCAGCAGGAAACAGGGACTGAGTTAGGAGAGCTTGAATATAATAGACGTTTGTGGCTGTGTACACTGCTGCCATCAATATAAATCTGTCATAAACACACTCATGGAGGAAAAGGAACTTCCATACACTGTGGCCTCTACATTTTTGGATGCAAATGCAGATTTATGGTGCATGGGAAGTAATCGCCCTTTCAGCCAATGTGGGCCTCGCGAGTGTGTGGGACTGTGCAGACTGGTGTTCCTCAGCTGAACTGCACTTCCACAGCTGCATTTGTAACCACCTCCTGCTGGAAAGAGGAGCTGGGCCAAAATAAGGCTAAGGAGATGGTCTTGTTATACATTTTTTCACAAAAATGTGGCTTACAAAATGAAAGCCATAATTTTTAAGCTGTACTGGAACTGATTTATTACATGGTCTTCAAACCACCTCCCTGCACTTCCATGCACATTAAATGATATCTTCTGTTGCTTTCATTTCTATGTGGTATGTGAATGGGACACACATGCAACCCAGGGCTAAGGGGCTATCCCATATGAGGAAAGGCAGAAGAATCAGGTCCACAAGTCATCATGATTCCCATACAACTTTGTTCACCTCTCCAGAAAACTTCTAACTCCTGATAAAAACTAGAGCCTAATCTAGAAGGCAGCTGTATCAAGTGACTGGATTAAGGTGATTACTATTCTGAACCATAGTATACTGGGAGTCTTTTTGCATATGGAAGCCTACAAATGAAAGCAGTTTTGAGCAAATTGAAAAACAGCTCAGTGTCACTATTAATTAATGAAAAACAATTTTTCCAAGCCAGCCTAATAGAAGGCTTCCTACATGCAACCAGTAACTGATTAAGTGAGTGACTCAAACAGCAAAACCACAGTTAGGCCTATTTTCTTCATCCTGGAAGGCCAAGTTCAATATTTTTCCTATGAGACATGCCTTACTATAAAAAGAATGTGATGTTTGAATGTGAATATCTCTGCTCTCAGTGCTGGCACACGAAGCCTTTCCTACCCCTCCTGCCACATTTCAAGAGTGCGGGATGAATCACAATCATGTGGTCCACCTCCCTGCCAAATTCTTTTCTTCTGCTACCACTGTGAGTTCCTCCCAGACTGCTGCCAGCAGTGGTTGTCCTCTAGCCAAGACCTTGGAGGCGAGTGTCAGTGGGAGAGACGGGACTCCCTCCCTTCCTCCCTCCCTCCCTCCCTCTCTCTTCCTTTTTCTCCTGTGAGGACACAAGCAAGAGCAGCTAGAGTTAGAGAACCTGTAGTCACAGGACTAGCTAAATGAATAGATGGTGGAGTAAATCAAGAAGGAGAAAAGGAGCAAGGAGGAGGTTGAAATGGAGGGAGAGAGGGAAATGGAGATGGGTGAGGCTGGCTGGACACTGCAACCTGCACAACACCGTGCAGTGGCCACGCAGCACATCCTCCCACACACTCAGAGACACACTCTTCATCTGTCCATCCTGCAGCCATCAGTACAGCACTGCTTCCAACCAGGCAGCACTATGAGGATGTCTAACTCCACTGTGAGCTATTTTTCTGTACCATCAGGACCCAGTCTACAGTGAAGGGGAGAGTGGAAAGAAAGGTATTATCTGAGACGAGTCGGATGAACATAAGTGCATATGTCACATCAATTCACTTTGCTAGAGGAGAGAAAAGAGGATATCTTGTACTGCTATTATGTGTGCCAAGTTCATGCTTACAGCTGAGACAACAATAAATACACTTCACTTGTGAAGGGATGGGGGGGCATGGTGCAAGTAAAGTCCATGAGCTTCTGGATGCTTCAACAAGCAGCAGACATATACAGAAACTTGCAGATCCAAAGACAGCAGCTTTTCCTTCATTTCCAAAAGCTGTCAACCCTGTCATTGAGGGTTGAGGGTATCTTGCAAGAACAGTAAGCACCCTCAGCAAGGTGCAAAAGCATCTTTCACAGCCTCACCTGAGCTGGCCAGCCACCAGCTGAAAAACTTGTGCCTTTAACAAAGGTTTTTACCTCAGCTGCAGAGATGAATGAGAGGTTCTGTGCCCTTCTCTAGGGTTTTTGCTACTGGCATTGATTCTATGCAGAATGCATCCAGGAACTGCAGTAAGGGTTGACAATACAATCCTGAAATAGGGTTTTAAGCGAAGAAAAAAAAGGTAGCGCACAGCACTTGCAAGTCATTGTCAGCTGAATGTATCTACTAGCTGCTATTGAGTAACTACAGCAAAAAGAATACAGTGAATACTCCTGGTAAAAAAAAAAAAAAATGGAAAATCCATGTACTCCTTAATGCAGAGGCAAATTTCGGACAAAAGAACCCTGCCTTTCAAATAATGTGCTAGTATTATCTACCAGTGCAAAAATCAATGCCTATCTTAGAGAAAACATTTCCTTTTCATATGAAGAATGACAGTGACAGCCCGGAACACTAGGCATATGAGCAAAACTGGAGATTCAGAATGGTAAAGGGTTTATGGCACAACTGAAAGCACCTCCACTGGCCCTTACAGATTACCAGCTTGCTCCTAAATGATTGGAAAATGATCAAGATGAATGTTCAGCCACAGGAAAAGATTTACTAATCTCAGATGTTTTTACTTGCTTTAAGTTAATCAAAATGTTCTAGTTCAGTAATGCTGAATTACCTTAATATTTTTTTTTTCCAAATTATCCTGCCCTGATTTTTACATACAAGAATTGTTTCAATCTCTTTGATGGTACTACACTGATTTACACAGAACTGAAACCTTGAACTTTTACAGCCCACCTTATGCCATAAAGAATATGAGATTTAAAATCTGTACTGTAAATCTAGACTTATATTATTCTCCCAGGTTTGTTCGTTGTCCATAAAAGCAAGAAAGGAAAAGAACACCAAAAGATATTAAACTCTGGAATCTCAGAATTCCAGTGGTTTTTTCTGTGTATGCAGCGTTCCCAGGCCCAGATACCCTTGGCTTGGGGACATCCCGTAAGTGAATGTCCACCTTCCCCAGTCACTGCAGCTACACTAACAATCCCCTTTTTTCTAAGCCTGTTCCCATACTATAATCTTTTAAATTAAATTTAATACCCAAATCACACACCCATACCTTAAACTTTCACTGACAAATATTTCTCAGGTAGGTTTTTACTATCAGCAGACTGCCTCTGGGTCAGTTCAAAACAGGGACTGCAGGCACACAGTCAGGTTACCGACCACATGTTGGCCCAGTGATAGCAGTTTAAGTGATGCTGTTTGCCTTCCATCTGCAGCAAGCCAACTGCACACGTGGCTGGCTACTGCAGGTCAGCCAACAGGCAAAACCAACCCCAGCTTCCACTCCTTTGCTGAGTTTTCTCTATGAAATAACACACAGAAATGATCACAGCTCCAACAGGCTTTGCAGAGAAAAGATACGGAATGAGAACATGTGAAACGCCCGGGGTCAACTCTTGCTCTTTTTCTGTAACATGAGCAGCCCATTGACTAGATTTTCCATTTTCAAAGTATTCCTTGGTACAGAGACGAGGCAGAAACCGCTGGCTCAGCACATAAGGACAATCTTTGAGAAAACGTGCTGCTGGTTTCTGAAACGCCTTCACAACAATCTCCCAGTTAAGGGATAAAACTTTTCAAAATGCATTGTTTTTCTTGCAAACAGTAGGAAAATATAGTATGTGTTTTAAAGCAAAATACAAACTCCTGAAACACACTAATAGGTAACAGAAACAGCAAAGTCTATTCCAGGCAGGGAATGTAGCATCAGGATATGCCACCAATTCACTTTCTGATGCCTAATTTCATACATAGAACAAGAGCATTCTCCTTTATACGATGCCCAAAGGATTTACACATCAGAAATATCGTACATGCAGAAGATATTCCATTTTTCACGTTTATAGGAAGTACTTTCCCAATGAAAGGTCAAGAGGACCGAGAACAAAAATATCAGTGAATTCAGAATAAAAGGAAACTATTCAAAATGTGGGTCAGTTAATTTTAAATAAATGACTATTAACTTTCCCTAACTACATTGCTTTATCCTATTCTAGAGTTTTCACAAAGCTGAAAAAAACCCCACTGTTACCTCTGTCTTAATGAGAGAAAGCAGTATTTGTAGGTACCAATAAATTCTGGAAACAAAAGTGTCCAACCACAACAAGATCATACTATTTATGTTAAAAATATTCCCTTCTATCATTCTTAATAGCAAGCTGCTTGGAAACATAATAGACTGATCTGAGTCTGTCAACTAAAGCTTGTCAGTCGTTCTACAGGGTTAGCACAGGGTACAGCACCTTGACTCCCATGGTGATCAAATAATTCGGTAGTTCAGAATGAGTGGGTGGAAAAAAACCTGAAAGATTACTTTTCACAAGACACCCAGAGCAGAATTCAGTTCCAGCATCAGTAAATCTTACTACCAATGGGGAAGGCTAGGACAAGCCTGTTTCTATCAGCAAGTGTACCCTGTCAAATCAACCTGTCCCAAAATGATGACTACCTTGACAAAAAGTCTTTGTGGTAGGAATTGTATTCATCTTGCCAGCTCACATTCAGCATCCCAAATGTCATTTCTTGGCTACATCTCTGGAGGATGTTTTCAATTACCTCGGCTGTTTTTCTTGCTTCCCTACCCCCTCTATTTCTCCCAACTATTATTCAGTCCCAGTAAAACTATTTCTGTTGAGGCTGTAACTTGGGCATGAGACACATGAGTGTATATGCCATTTGCACATGCAAGTTAATGACTCAGATTCTCTCATTACAGGCTGTTTATAAGATGGTTTATCATTTCCTGGTAAGAAGAGATATCTAGTTTTCTGCGGTACCAAAGCTCAGTTAAACCATCTAATCAACTTGATCAGTTCAGATTAAGTTCATTCATCGCCACCTACATTTGAGTAGTAACCACCTCAGGGTTTTCCTTCTGGTGTTTTTTGTTTGTTTGTTTGTTTGTTTGTTTTGCTGTGTAGGGTTTTTTTTGTCTAACAAAATAGCTATTCATGTGTAGTGAAACACATGCCACTTTTGCTTTGGACATTAAATAAATTTAATGCCTTTACTTCAACTGAAGTGGAAGGGAAGGTCTGGGAATCTGCTCCAAAAATATCCAATGAACCTATTTGTTAGCACACACAGCTGATGTGATGGGGTTGCTCTGTGCTTTGTTTTGTTGCTGGATCCACTACAAATACAAGCCATTGGCAGCTCAGTCAGCAACATATGAGAAGGGGCTTCCTCTCCTGCTGTAGTGTTCCTGGCTGTTTGAGCATGAATAGAAAAGGTGGATGGACGCCAATTGGCAAAACAGATAGCAATAGCAGCGCATGATTCTAATATAAGCAGCAAAAAGACCAAGCACAAAACATTTCTCTCTCTCCCATTGACTAAGATTCCTTTTGGCAAACAGCAGCAGGCTTTTGAATGCTTATTTCCCTCTGGTCAGGGAAGATAGCTTTAATTATGTAGCCATGCAAGGTAATACTGAGCAGCCTCTGGCACTTTTGATTTACCAGCGTAATAAATAGAGGGCTAAAGGACTGATCAGCTGCTAGTGAGCTCGCAGACACTCCCCACCTCGATTTTCAAATAAAATTCCATACAAGAGGCATGACTGGAGGACTATTCAGATCAACTTACATGCACTGCAGAAATGCATGGGCAAGGGTGTGTACCTACAGGGAAAGGAAATTACAGTAGTGACAAAGTAATCCCTGCACAGTTATGAAAGGCAGGTTCACTAGGATTCACATCCTTTCTTCATCACCAGATCTTCATTAGCAGCTGCATGGAACTTGTACAGAATAGGGCAGAGGGTGGAAGGTATTATTTTAACAGTTTTCTTTCTTTCTTTTTCTTTCTTTCTTTCTCTTTCTTTCTTTCTCTTTCTTTCTTTCTCTTTCTTTCTTTCTCTTTCTTTCTTTCTCTTTCTTTCTTTCTCTTTCTTTCTTTCTCTTTCTTTCTTTCTCTTTCTTTCTTTCTCTTTCTTTCTTTCTTTCCTCTTTCTCTCTTTCTTTCTCTCTTTCATTCTCTTTTTTAGTGTCCTGCAGGATATTGGTAAAGCTAAAAAGTAATGCAGACCAAGGCTGAATTTTTAACCACTTTGCAAGAAATACTTGCAAGTTTTTGGTTTTTGTTATTAACTTTTCTTAAGATTATGATTGTTATTATTCTTATGACCATGACCATGACTATGACTATGACTGTTACTGTTTATTTTAAAGGATTCTCTGCCCACCCCAACATTTACACTGGGACCAAGCAAAGCAATAGGGCTAATTCAGGCACTCTTCCTCTGCTTTTTCTGGAACAGGCTACTGCTGATTTTATTTGATTCCGCTCACTCCAGTTTTAGAAAAAACTAGTCAAGAGCCAATCCCTACCAGATCTCTCCATGCCTCTCATGTCTTTGTAGACTTTTCTAAATCTCTTCCAGGCTGAAGAGTCTCAGCTTACCCAGTCATTCCCCACTCATATGGCAGTCTTCTTGGTCACCCTTAGGGCTGCCTACTGTTCTACCACTCACCTTCTACAATGAGCAGACTGGAACCACCGGCCTCATTTCTAACAAGAAGCAAAATATCTTACAGACTCCAACTTACCTTCAACTTGTATACAATCATTTGTAGGGGAGATCAACACACAGGGAGTTTAATCATAGGAAATGGGACCCTACAGCACAACAAGTGGTACCACCTTAATAAAAAGGTTTATCTGAAAGACAAGACAAATTCAAATACACATCTCTACTACTATCTTCCTGTAGTGGAAACCGCTCCAAATAAATAGTTGGCTGAAAAAAAAGGCCTCACTACATATACAGAAATCCCAGGCTTTCTGCTTGGCTATGTGGGCAGGTGGGGAAGAACAATCAGGATGGACTGACAGTGGGGAGATTTTTCTTAACTATAGTGATTTGGAAGTGTGTGTGTTTTCCTGTGGGGAAGTCCCTAGCTCTATCTCTAGTGATCTAAAATCAGTGTCAAAGGTTTGTGAATGGTTTACAGAATCAGCAACGGCACCTCCCATTGTTAGCTGTCTACATTTTTTTATAACCACTTGCATACTTTTGGTCAACCACTGTAAAATAAACAGTCCTTCCCAAATGTTTTTGTTTTCTTTGACAGCACAGCAATAATTCACATGGAATGCTGCAGAATATAAAAGCACTTTAAAGCTATTGTAAAGCTGCTTTTTTATAATTTGTGCTTGAGTGGTTTCCCAGTAAAAAGATGCCAGAGCTACAAAAGTATATGAAATTAGATGATGTATCATGTGTGCATGTACATGATATAGATGTATACGTGTGTGGGCTCAAATGGGAGGCACTATTTTAAATAATTCTCATTTTGTGGGAAGATCTGATCATTGTCCTTGAAAAATGCCTCAATGCAACAGCCAGAATAACTTCTGCAACTACCAGAATTGAATTAAGATGACAGAAATGACTCTTTCAACATCAACTCTGAGGACCTCATGCTTACTGTGCCCCTTGAGTAGAAAAACACTCTCCTAACTGGTCATTCCATCTAACCTGAAGAAACATTTCACAGATGGACCATTATATGCACATACAACTGAGAATTATACTCCAGGCTAGAGCAGAAACCTGTGAAAATGACACCAGTATCTGTTATAGTGCACTCCCAAGGAGCTAGTCTGCGTGACCACAGATATTTGTGTTCACCTAGTATCACCCTATTTATCTCTCTCATTTTTTTGAAAGCTCTTGTCTCCAGTCTGTGTAACAGACACCCTAAATCGTGCTGTAGGAGGAGCAGGAATAAGCTGTACCTTAAGTTTGCCCTTGAAGGCTCAGAGGCTATCAGTTTGGCCATCACACCTGCATTCCTGACAAACAGCTGGAGACCCAGAGAGGCCTGGCCCAGCTGAGTGCTTCTCCAGCAGAGAGCAGTGATACACTGTCAGTGAGCTCAGTGCTGGAAGGCAGGGCAGCTTCCAAGCTGGGGAAAAGGCAAAGCTCAAAGCTGGCAAGCTTGCCAATGGGAATGTCAGAGGAGCTGGACTTGGAGACAAAGACGACAGTGTGGGGTCATCTGAAGAGAAAATCATTAAGAACACCTACAAAGGCAGTGCCTGAGCCAGCAGCCCCCACTTCAGGAGGAACACTCATGTGAGATCAGAGCTGCAAGCCTTGCAGCATTTTGCACTGTAAGCCCAGTGCAAGGGAGCATTTGCACCACAAACTGCACCCACCTTCAAATTAGTGCCAAATACTCTGGCAGCCATTGTTAAATGGATATACCTGTTCAAGTGACATCAAGAAGATGCCAGGCTGCCAAGAGAAGAGCACCTCTTAACAAACTGTGTTTGAAATGCATGGTGAATGTGACCAGCTCAAATAATGAGCGAGGCAGGATTTGCAGGCAGAAAAAGACTTTTTTATTAGACCTGCAAATACTGACTTTAAAAACCCAACAAGCTTGTCTCAATCTTTGTCCTGTATAAAGCTGCTTCATGTATTACAAAGACAGGCTTACACACATTCACAGGCACATCCACACACACTGGCACTTCTCCATTTACACCTCATGTGTATTTTATCCTTGTGTATAATCTCTCTACAGCCACTACTGGTAATAAAGTCAAAATGGGAATCTCTCTTAGGCAATAAAAGGTACTGAATGTTAAATTACAGATTTCATTGCTGTGGTCTAAGCAACAGGTAGATGATGGCCCTACATCCCAACCCCAAAGGAACTGATCTGTACCCCTAGAAGAAGGCTTTCCCAGATAGAAAGGCTTTCCTCTATCCCACGTGCTAGTAAAATAAATGTTTGGCTTTTCATCTAAAGATGCCAAAATATTTAATAAAGTGAAAGTTTATGGAGTTACCATTCCTATTTTACACATGATAAAAACTAAAGCACACAAAGTACACTATCTGGATTGAGGACTTGAAGCTGGGCAGGCAGGCTTTGCACTGTACATTGATGCTTCCCAGCCTGCTTCTGACCAGGACACCTTGCCACTGCTTTCTTGCCTATCATAGGATCTCAGCTTTCTGCCATTGCCACCTCAACATCCCTCACCACTTTACTTTCCCTTCTGTCCTGTCAACATCAATCTGCTCTCTCCTCCCTGTAGTGCCTCATTTCTCCCCCATCCTCCTGTGAGAGCAGCATTGGTGGGGTTGCTCATACTCAGTGCTCCCCACAGTGCCCTGAATAGTGAGAGCTGCCTTCTTGGGTGACAGAAGCTGGTTCAAATCATAACTCATCTCTTCTGGCTTTGTGTCCACACCAAGATGTGCAGAGACAGACTGCTAAGTCTGCTAAGACGCAAGCCTGCTTTTAACAGTGAAAAAAACCCCACAGAGCATCCAACATATCACACAAATTATATTCTCTGAAAAGCATTATTAGCCTTAATATTTGAGCTATAACAGAATTTACAGTATGGGTGAGGCTGGAAGGGACCACAGCAGTCATCTGCTCCAGCCTCCCTGCTCAAGCAGAGCACACTGCACGGGACTGCCTCCAGACAACTCTTGAATATCTCCAGAAGGGCAGTCTGTGCCAGTGCTCCGTCACCTGCACAGTAAAGAAGTTCTTTCTCATGTTCAGCTGGAACTTCTGTGCATCAGTTTCTGCCTGTTGTCTCTTGCTCTATTGCTCAGAACCACTGAGAAGAGCCTGGCTCCATCATCTTGGCTCCCTCACTTCAGATACTTGCAGACATGGATGAGGTCCCCTCACAGATTTCTCTTCTCACAGCTGAACAGGCCAGTTCCCTCATCCTATCCTCCTGATGCTTCAGTCCCTTAATCATTTTTGTAACCCTCCACTTGGACCTGCCCCAGGAGAAGAGCCACACCTCCAAAATTCACCTTGTTCTGTGTGTGCCATTTAGCAAATATAGCTATCCTGACCCCATCCTTCTTCCTCCACTTTACCCTTGAAAGCTCCACTCAGGAAGGTGAACTGAGTTCTTGATTCCAGAACCATTCCTTGAAGGTAGAACATGTTGTGGTTATTGAGAGCATTGCTTTACCTCTAACAGGCTTCATAACAAGCACTGTCACAGACACAGGATCTCATCACTGTCTTGGGGGTCACTATCCTCAAAGAAAACTCTTTCAAATTTCCTCAACATTATGAAAAACATTTGTTTCCTTACTTGTCCTGAAAGCACAAAAATGTCACCACAAGGGCTTGAGACTTACAAGGATGTGCCAGTATGAACTGTATTGGTACTGATGAGCAATGAGATACAGAAGTACCAATTTAACCCAGAATTTTTCCAGAGCAGATAATCATCTGCTCCAAAGCTTTTTTCCTGCTATGTGCACAGAGGAGTGTTGTGCTTGTATTACGCCTTCTAGTTACCTGTGAAGCCTCCTAAAGCTCTCTTATTGAGAGGATAAAAGAAAGCCCTACAGAGGCTGTCCTTGAAGTAATATCAGCTCTCTTTGTAATAATAATATCAATGAGCAGGGAGGTTGGACCAGATGACCCACTGTGGTCCCTTCCAACCTGACCCATTCTGTGATTCTGTGATATTAAGCAACACTCTATGCTACACATTCATCCTGCCAATCTGACCTCCTGCTGCTATGACAGATTCACTTTGAAGAGTTTCTACCCCAGGGCCACATTTTTGGGCAGCAGAAGCTTGGAATCCTACCCCAGGGCTATCCTTTTGGGCAGTAGCAGCAAAGAAATGGTGCTTATCACACCTCCACCCAGGCTCCTCAGCCAGGGAAGAATGCAGGCTGCTGGGCCAGCTGAAAGGCTTGGGAAAGTGCAGCCCTGCTGTTTCATGTCAACATTCCTCCCCCTCTGCCTTTCCCAAGGTCTCGGCAGAAAATCCTTTTTTGTTCTTATCAGTTCAAACAAGAACAATGAATTCCTCAAGCCCGAAAGAATGTGACAAGGTGCCAACAAAGCCAACCAGGAAGGTGATGTATGGTCTATAGGCTGCAACTCCAATAAATCACTTCACAAACATGGTGCAAGGAGGGAATTCAAACAGCTTAGAGCCTCTATTTCTAGTTCTCCCTCTCAGATATTCACCTGCCAAGTACCCTGGATAAAAGTAGTACATGTGATGCTAAAACACCTCGTGCCCTTTGCTTTTATTACCAGGATAATAAAATAACTGATAAAATAACTGATCCAATAACATCTAATCAAATAGAAATTACAGTGGTGTCTCTACACAGCCTTGCTGAAGGCAGAGTTGCAGTTTCCATTACAAACCCCCATATGTGAGTTTACAATTGCCTCACTGAACCCAACGTGGGGCACACAGCTGTCAGCCAGGGAGAAAATTTTTTTAACTACACTCAGAAATAATTGTTTGGCTCTCTTAAAATCATATTAATGTTTTATGAAAAAACCCTGAAGTTACCATATCTGGTTGCTTTTTAGTATGTATCTTCCATTTTTACAAAGAAACACTGCTCTCCTAGTCAACTAGTCTGACTGGAAAAATGTAAGAATAATGACCAACAAATTCAGTCATAAAAAGGCAGTTTAGGAGGTGCATATTCTGGATGTGCAAGGATTCAGATGTCTCACTGCCTGCTTGAACAACAAGCCTTCTCACCAGATTCACATGATGCCCGACACTGAATAAAGTACGATTGTTTCATACTAGATTACACACGATTGTGAGAACTCACAGCCCAGACACAATGGCAAGCCAAGTGTCTAAGATGCTCAGCCCACACATGGGCTCTTTATGAGCCAGCAACTGCCACAAAGTGTGCCTAGCCTTGCTGTGAGTTAAGAGCTCCTTAGTTTGGTTTTGCCTGTGCATTCCTACTGCACAGATGCAGCTCCCAACCCCATGCAGGCACACTGCATGTGCAGGAGCTGCTCAGCAGAGCAGGCAGCATGCACTGGCTAGTTCTCTGGAAGAGCCTGGATGCTACTGCTGGTATGTAGAGCATAGATCTGGTCATAGGGAGCAAACTTTCTGATAGAGCCATCCATTATTCTCCATAAAACTTTCTGATGCATCACCAAGGTTGTAACATCAAAACAATCATTGAAAAACTAACAGGTGTATAAAATGGTTCACACTGTGGACCCTTTTCTTGGCCTGAGACTCACATGTTCTTCATGGGGTCAGCTCAGTGTGGAAGGAAAGCAGACTGACCACAGAGCGGGAATCCACCTGCCACAGCCAAGGCTCCCCATTGGCAACAATCCTGCACCACTGTTCTCACTCAAGGCAGAGGAAATAAAGGTTTACAGTTGGCAGTGTGGATTTGTCACACCTTGTCAACTCTGTGCCTTACCTGTCTGCCCCAGGTGTAGCACCAACAAAATTTTTCATGTTTATATAGTTGAGTGCTGTCTGCCTGCAGCTCCTCAACATGACTGTGATGTGGAGCCTCATTGATGCAGACAGCATCTTCATCACAGATGGACGTTTGCTATTTTACATCACCTCAGCTCAGGAGATGCACTGCTTGGCAAACACTCCTGCACTCAAATACTGCTCCTGCTCCATCACCTACCTCATCTACACCCTGTCCCACCAGTATACACACCACTGGGATGTCAGCTGCAGCAGGTACACTAAATCTGTGCATCCCTGTCTTGCCTATGTACCCTCAGAAAAGAAAGCACCACTATATCTCCTGCTATTAGCCTATGGCAACCAGACTTGGCTGGATTTGCTAGGTCTAATTTGGCTGGACTTGCCATCTAGTGAAAAAGAAACACAGAAAGGATGAAGAAATATATCTGCCTGATGGAGCACAATGTTCTTCAGATGAACTTTTACTGCTTGTGCAAACAACTGATAATGCACCAGCAAATGGGCTGCAGAGTACTGAAAAGGCTGTGACATCTCCTTGATGAGAAATCTTAGTACTGCTCTGGATTACTACGTTTTTCCTAACAAATGGGGGGAGTGGCACTGTGTGTGGCTTCTGCCTACTGTTCACCTCTTAAAATGGCTTTGGCTGAAGCAGAAGCTTTCCACCTTTAACAGACAGACTTGTACATATCTGAAGAAGCAGTTTTATTTAGCTATGCACACATATATTCCCCCCACCCCTTAAAAAAAGATCCCTGCCCTAAATTCATATTTTGTACAACATACCAAAGCATTCAAGTAAGTAATTTATATGCTGGGTTGAAATGGCTTATTTGGATCTACTACAGCCTGCTCTGAATGTTGTATAGGTCAGGAAAATGTCCTCTTCAGAGATTCCCATGTAAAAATTATTCCAGTAGAATGGGAAGTGTTCCCTTCTGACATTCACCTTGCCACTTGCACTGGCTGGAGTAGTACTTGTAGGCACAGATCTAAGCCTGAAAATACTCATGAATAAGAATACTGCTGGATGATGCCAATCAAAATCATCATTCCAGAAATGTAGCATTTCTGATGGGTGAGGTGTAGCAACAACAGGGGTGAGACACGGCACAGAGCTCAAGCTCACTGCCTAACACGTCATGATCAGGCTGAACTCTGTGCTGCCTTGGGGGGACTTGGTAAGAGGCAGAGAATGGAGAAAGAGAGGAAAGGTTGAGCTGCTGGGGCCAGCAAGGTAAGTTATGAAGGCAACAGTTCTGGCTGGGAGTGTACAGGATGCTGAAGAGCAGAGAGGGTGGCAATGAAGGCTGACAGAGGAACAGTTGGGAGCTGCCACCTTCAAAGACTGGTGCACTGCATTCCATGATGGGTCCTGCACTTGGTGTGTACCTGGTACTTGGTGAGTTTCTTAAACCCTCAGATGCTGGAGCCAAATGCATATATGAAAACATTAAAATACATCACCATTAAATTACTTCTAAAGGGAAAGTTCAAAATCCTGAAGGTAAATATAAATGCAGCTCTCTTTTTAGGTCTCCTATGATTTCCAGCCATTCTCATGAAGACTGGTGAATATATTCTTTTTGAGAAGAACTTCTGTACAGAAATTACATACAAAAGGCACCTAGGTACCTTTCAAAATCACATTTATAGGTTTTATACAGGAGAGCTTTTGGTGTTTTAACAGAAATTACAACTAAGGGACAAAGAAGAGGATAACCAAGGAACATAGTTTGTACATTATCACCATACATTTATATTTCATATTCCTTCAGTGGCTCTATTTGCTCTACAGTCTGCTGGCCCAGCAAAATGGAAATTACAAAAACTTACAGCCTTTTCAAGTAAAATATATAATTTTATGGTACTCAATTCCCTTTTGTCTTTTAGCTGTAATTCAGGACCTTACTTAATTGTTAATGTACACCACATAAAGATAAAAAGAGCCTAAACTCCCCTGAAGTTAGCTCCAGCTTTCTATTAAATCCTTTCTTTTTCTATACCCAGGCTTGAATAACACTGAGAGCGTTTTAGCTAACAGACAGTATGTTAATCCATTTCACATCAACTGCACAACATCTTAACACATATTACAAGCAGAGATGCTCTTTGGCATCCTCTACTCTCAGCTTGGCACAAATCTCCCAGCTCAAGAAAGGCTCCAAATGACAAAAAAAACAGATGTCATAGGCTGGGGCTGAATTGCAATAAGTAACCTCCTATCACGAACATTACCTCCTGCACCTCACAGGGGCATATTCTGCTGCAGCATCTTACTTTAGTAAGTATTTGCATAGCAAATGAATGCACATTTTTATTATAAACAAAAGATGCAGTATTGGTAATTACCACTTTACCCATTTTGAAATGGTGTCAAAAAATGTCAACTGACCACCTAGCAAAATTACAACTCCAAAGTTTTAACAAAATTTGGTATGCAGTTTATCTGCATGCACTAATTTTATGGCATCTGTTAAGGGAGAAACTAATTTTCCATGTGACCTAAATAAGCACTTTCATCTGAGGGGAAGGGGGATGAATACGGGAACCCTGCCTTGTTGCCAGTTTGAAATCACTGTGCTCTCAGATGGACTTCCTTCACTGACAACTGACTGTACCAAGCACCTGGAGCTCAGGGACCTCACAGAGCTTCCAAACAGCTGAAGCAGGGCTGCAAAGGTCTCTCATAATGAAAATGAGTGGCTGGTAATATGCTATGCTTGATCCTCTCAGTTACAGTAATGCCTTGTTTAGTTGGTTACTATTATCCTGTTACTAGTAAAACGTCTGCATCATTATTCAAATCTCAAATACTATTTTTTCTCCATTACCACTTTCTTAAAAAGATGAGAATGGCATTTCTGTTACACTGTCAAGGCCAGTATATCTTCTGAAATGGGGGCAAGGTAGGGAAGAGCATATGACTAAGACAAGCACATAGTGGTATTTCCCATAATGGTACCTCAGTTTTCAATTATTTATGGCTCTGGGACTTCCTGAACCTAAGCTGTGGTATTGAATAGCCCAAGACAAAAATCACATTCTTTGAACCTATCCAACTAATCTTTGAATTTCCATAAAAACTTTTAGTTTCTGCAACATAAGGTGTTTCAATATGCCTTCTATGATACAGCATCTTTTGTTTCTTTCAGCCCTAATAGGTACTACTTTCATTAAATGACTCACAGTTCTGCTACCACAAGAATGAATAAACATTTCCCCTTCTCTGTGCCACTACTGCTTTGTGAGATTCCCTAAATGCATCCTACCCACAATCATCATCCCTCCTGGCCAAAGAGCTCTGCTCTGTTAGATTCATCACCTGAAATTCACTCTACACCTCCAGCTGTTTGGGTTAGTAATAATTCCTGTTTGTCTGAAGTCATGCAACACATGCAAAGTCACCCTGCCTTTGCCCTTTCCAACTCAATGGAGCTGTGATGCTTTTCCGATGATAGTGTGAACTCGGGCATCCTAAAAATCCAGTATGCCCTTTCAGGACACTGCTGAAGGAAGAAGCCTGTTGCTGTCTCAACTTCCCTGTGTCAGTCACATAACTGTGCCCCAAACATGGCATAAACTATATAGCATGGCTGGAAACCTGGTGCCAACTGATTCCTTTTGTCTCTTTCCTCCTCTGGCTTGTTGATCACAACTCTTTCCTGTGACTGTACAGAGCACAGCACACTTTGGAAACAGCTGCACTGGAATTGCCACACACCAAGGCTCTGTGCATCCCTGCAAAATATCTGCTCAACTGCAACCTTTCCTTGGCTTCCCCAAAAGTGTAATCTACAGAAGGCAGGGCAGATAAGGCAAAAGTGGGGACAGGTATGCAGGTTTTGTCTTGATCTCTTTATAGGTCTACAGAGATTAACCAGAAAACAAAATACACCCTGTGACTGTTTCACTGAGTTACCAGAGTTTTCAAGACTTCTGTTAAGCATGAAGAGTACATAATCTCACTATTAATTTTTTTTTTATGGTTCCTTTGCTTTTTAAGCAAAGCTAAATTTTTTTTTTGCAACACACCTTTGCCCTGAGCTTGTCTAAATTGCTCCTCACAACATTCCAGTTGTTTTGGGAAACCCAGATCTGTCAAATGGTAACACAGTCTTCCTGCTGTTAAGCTGTCCCCTTCAGCCAAGGAGACAGGAGTCTGAAGGATCTGGTTTCCCTTCTGACAGCTGCAGTAACTGGACCTAAATTAGAACTGGAGTAGAATTTTGTGGCGAAAATGGAATCACTGTCATCACATTGTCTCTGCAAAGAACTTTGGGCAGATTTGGGCACTTGATGGATTTTTATGTTCACTCAACATCTGCTATTCTCCAAAGAGGTAAAAAAATGGGGAAATTAAACCATCATTGAGCTACATGAACATGACAGAGGCAGGCACTGCAGTGTTTGACAATGTTTTTAAGTCTTGAATTAACCTGATTATAAACATACCTTTAAAAATGTGCAACTGGTCCCCCAACTTTATCTGGAACCTCTGTAAAATACTACATAAATCTATCTTGGCATGTACTAAGTTTCACAAATCACTGTTCAAAGATTTCTTGATTATGATGCAGAAGCTGATGCAAGAGGAAGGACCTTGTAGGTACCAGGCCTGATGGATATCAATGCTGCTCCTCCTTGTACTTAAGACTTACTCCTCTGAGCAAAACAGTGAACATATTTTTTGCTTACTATAGAAAGAGATATTACTGCCTTGCATCTATTCCAGTTTAGGTCACCAATCTTTATAGAAGTACTCAGACTTTACTGAACTAGGTAAAGACTATGTTTTCAAATGTTATATGGCATTAAGGGCCTGGTAGAATATGTCAGAAAACATCACTAATTCATGCAACTTTCCACTGACATAAACCAGAGAAAAAGGAAAAAAACCCAACCTGCCAATTAGGTGGGGACAAGTAACTGTGCCATACTGCAGACCATGCTCTAACCAACCCTTTCTTGCCATCCCAGCAGGACTTAGCCCCTGCAAGGGAAGTTGCTGCTGCCCTCCCTGAGAGCCCTGGAGGAGAGCTATCCCACAGGTATGTCTACCCCATCTGCCTGGGGACCCACACATTGGTTTTGGAGTGGGTTTTTGATTTTCTGTTGTTTGCTTTTGTGAGAGGAAGAATAAAGTCACAGAATCATTTTGGTTGGGAAAAACCTTTAAGATCACTGAGTCCAACCACAGAAGACAGCAGTGCAGTAGGTATTTTCTTGCTATGCCTGTATTTGTTACATCACACCTCATGCTATTGGGATGAAATCCAGTGAATCCCAGCGTAATTTCTACTGAAATACTACCTGAAATTCAGCATGTCTACAAGTCTTTCAATGTAATAAGTACACTTTATTATTTTTATCTAACAGTCAACATTTAGAAATGTTTGAGTATTAACACAAGGAGCTTTTCACCTACAGAACTTATTTGCAGTGTGCTAAGTAAGGACTGTTCTCTCTCTCAGACATATACATGGGTGCACACATATGAAGGATAATGGAAAAAGAGATATAGATACATTGCTATGGAATTGAAGATGTGCTGTTATAGGACAAATCATCCTATACTCATGTTCATTAAAAATACTAATATTTCCATTCAGTGCTCAGAAAACTTCTCCAGCAGCGCACTACTATATACTGGCATACCTAAAGCAGATAAAGAACAGACAAAAAGCACACAGAAACAACTGCATTTTCTCTGCATATAACAGAAATTATAATCTTGATTTGTGTCATGTAAAAAAGATATCAAAGTTGGGAGATACAACTCCAATATGGGCGTCCCAGATACTTTATAGCCATCAAAACACATATTCTTCACTGTAGGATACATTAGAAATACTATTTCAGCTGAAATTTCTTATTATTATAATGTTAACTATAATATAGAAGAATACTGAACTAAAAATTAAGACCTTAAGAGCAGTGAGTCAGAATACAAATCTATTTCTAGAGTGGTGCCAACTCAGACAGCAGCTAATAATGGTTGCTGAGGAAAAAACACGTGGCAAATATGGAATGATAATTCCTGCATTTTGAAAGTGGGAGATGGCACTAATTCCACTGAGTTTAAAAACACCTTCTGTACAAGGCCTGTAAAAATCCTTTTTATGTATCTTACTTTTTTCTTTTGATTTGTCTAACAGTTTTGTTAGCCAATTTACACATCTGACATGAGGAACTCTATGATAATGAGCTCAACAGTTTAAAGGTGTTGTGTTAAAAAAACCTTATTTTGTCTAAATAATTTCTGTTGGTCTTCTAGCTGTTATATTTCAGAAAACAAAAAATAATTATTTTTCATGCATGTTCTATACAGAATTAATAGATGTACAGGTCTAGGTCCTATTTCTTCTTAGTTTCTCTCCTGTTTTCCAGTTGAGAAGACCCGGTCTGCTTACCTTCCCTTGTGGGGAAATAATTCTGTACCTTTGAACAATCTAACATTCATCTGCACTTTGGGCCACTGAGTTATCCATGCCAGAAGTATATATGACATTTTGTCCTCTCTCTGTTTTGTAACAATTATTAATATTTTATTCATTCTTCTGACCAGTGCCACCACAAAACTGACATTTTGCAAGAACTATTCATCATGACTCCAAGTTCCCTTTCCTGTTTGGCAATAGCTGCCTCAGGGCTCCCCTTTGCAAAGCCAGAGCTACTTCTCATCCCCTTGAACACAACACAAAGCACTGCCTGCCACTGCATTGCCAGGCCTTTCAGTACCAGGAGTTCCTTCTTCACCTGCTCACCATCTACTTAAGTTTTAACTGATTTTTTTTAGCATCACCTATGCATCACTTTGCATAATTTGTTTCAGTATCATTAATTTTGAGCAGCATAGATCCCATCACAAGTCCTGCTGGAAATATAAAGGTATCTCTCCTCCACTGTCAAAATACCCCAGGACAGGACCTTCTCTCTCATTCCCTGACCACTTAATTCCTTTAAGGCACTCCATGAATAGCACTGAAATTAATTATTTTTGAAAACAAGACACATCAGATTGATTGAACCATCCTGAGCCACATACTTACTAGTTTTCTTTCAGAAAATTCCAACAGGTTTGTGACACACAATTCCTTTCTAAGAAAGCTTACTACTTCTCCTTAAAAATGGCAACCTCTTCATAATCCTTCTAAAGTAATTTTGATAGTTGGTATATACATACTTGGAACACTTAAGATGTCTGTAAGCAGTCTTCTTGCTGAGTGAAAGTCACTTCACTCTACTGACCCTTCCTTTTAACCCCAGTGATATGTTGTACCTACTCATGAACTCAGATATGACAACGGAGAAATTACAGTGAAGTAGAAGAACAAGGATGATTTGGCAGGACACCTTTGCCCAGTATGACTATGACTGCATGAATTTTATATATGGTCTTTTTACATAAGAGAATTTGAGGTTGCTTTTCCAAAGGACAAATAAAATGCTCCTTGCTCTGGAATCGTGCATTCACACACAGACCCAGCGCTGGGTGACTGAGTATTGCTGCCTTTAAACACTGGTTGACTTCCAGTTTATTAAATGAGTTAATTAATTAAATGAGTCCGTGGCAGCAAGTTCAGCTCCTCTTGGACACTATTTCTAGGTTCAAGTACACATTTTTGAGGATTTCAGAGAAAAATCTCCTGAGCCTGTATTTAAATCTACCCTTCAACAAGTGGAGCAGCGTGGGACAACCTGCAATTCTTCTAGCTAGGATCAAATTTTTATTTCCCTGCAGAATACTATTTCAGAAGCCATTTATCCATCACCTTTAATTAATACCATTAGTTTCATTAAGATATCTGGTTTTTTCTAAACAACTGTCGTTTTTGTCAATACTGTTAATCACCAATTTAGGTCAATGCTTTTCTATATTAGTCAAATATTTGTATCATCATTCACCTAGAAAAAACAGTGGCAATAACTGTTTTGCAAGAAAATTAATTTAGTGTCTTTGGGGTTTTTGCTGTTACTGCAAGACTATGACCTAATAAATTCTTTGGTTGGAATTCTGCTTCCAGGAATACCTGTGAGGATTATTTCAGGGATTCATTTTCTAGTTCTTATATGTTTAATTGTCTAATTAGTAGATGTGACCAGGTAGTTCATGTTCTAAGTACCATAAATGGCAAACACAATTATTTCCTGAAGTGAATTTGCAGGCAAAGAAAAAGGAAGACCATTTTAAAAAATCATACTAGAAATGTGTTTTTAATTGTAGATAAAAGCATCCTTGGCAGTACTAAAATAAAACTAGAGATATCTTATCCAAAGTGGCAAAGGCTAGGTTCAGATTGTTAGATATTGGCTATGTTTAATGAAGCTGTAAATGTCATGTGATGATAAATATTACTTTAGGCTTGGCCTTTTCAAAACTATGGACCAAAAAAAAACCCAAAGCCAGGCAAATACACCTAAGATCTGTTTGCCTGTTTGTTCTTCACTGCACAGTGTCTCTTGCATGGAAAACTGTGAATAAACGTGCAGCCTCCACTTCTTCTTCTAAGTGCATGAGGGTTGAAGACGAAGAGTCTGGGACAAATGCTACTCTGAATTACTCCCTCTGAACTCCTGGCAATTTCAGTTGCATCATAAGCTTTTGCCTATCATGGTCAGGTCTTTATATTCTGTAGATTAAAAAACAAAAGGCAAAGAGTATGCAAGATAGAGAAATATAGTCATTTATGTCAGATATATAGACATATGCTGTTACAGTCTTCCTTCTACAGGATATTTGGGCTGCACATGTCATAATGCCTTGCACTGACATCAAGACTCCTAAAAAGATGAGGTTTGGTTTATGGGAACTGATTAATGATCCTGCCAGTAGCACCTACTACAATTCTGGTAGACCTCAGCATTGCTGCTCTTCAGTTTTCTGATGATTTATTCCAACTTGTAAAAAATCCCAAAACATGAAAACCAACACTGTTTTTAAATAATGAGTGCACCATATTGGAATCCTCAATTAATACAAAATTTAGTACCTTATCAGAGTTATTGCAGCTTGCTGCAGCTAAGAAATCTTATGCAAATCCTTCTCTATCTCCACTCACAACCTGGCTTCTGCTTCTAGAACTTAGCACCTTTGCCAAAAGAAGGTCTGAGTAACATAGACCTCTAGACTACTTTAAAACATTAAACTGTGTCTACAAATCTTTCCATGGGAATAAAAATCCACAAAGACAAAAGGCATTTTGCCTGGTTTTGCCTTGGATAGTAATGAAAAGAAATTACAGAATCAACACTTGAACACAGAGGCAAAGCTTTCTTTAACTTTAATTTCTTTAACACAAAGTCTCATCTGTGGAATGATGGAACTGGAAAACTGGAAGTCTGACTCAATGTAAAACACTTAATTGTAATTAGATGTGAAAGTGAGGGGTATCTCTACTATACTTCCTGTCCTGGAACTTTGAATGAAACATATGGCACAAGTGGGTGGAGGGCTTGTATGTGAAAACACAGATAGAGTTTTCTTTCAGAAAAGACCATGAAGAGTAACTTACTGATCAAATGATGGTAGAAACTCACAGCACACCAGATATGGTCAAGGAATGCCAGCATTTTAGCAACTGTTGATTAGTTACAGAGACCTAAACACATTCTATAAAGAATCAACTCATCTCTATTGAAAGGGAAGGAAACAAATTAAAAATGGAAAATAGTATCTAGACTCTTAGTCAGCTGATATTATTAAGGGACAGAAGTATGTTGCACTCTTGAGTACCTAAGATAGGAATGCCATCTAAACACTCCCTGAGTGATACTCATGTGTGGTTTGCTGGGTGACGATGCTTGAACAAGTTCTGAGTTATTTCCTTTACCCCTTAACCAGGGACACTAATAGCAGAAATATTCTGTCTCATTGCTCTTATATAGAGATCTCCTCCTACACCAACAATTTAGTCAGAGGGCTGGTCAGTGGGCAAAACATGCTCATGACTACTTCCTTTGCTTCAGAAACACTTGCCAAATTGTAATGGCAAAAATTCTGCACTGCCTTTCGGGCTGAGTGGTCAGAGGCTCTGGAAACAAGCCAATGTACAGTGGGACAGCTCTGCTGGCCACACTGAGCTCCTGGTCAGGCTGTGAGCATTGTCTTCAGGATTGCTCAGCACAGCTTCCCACACAAATAATCTTAAACAGTGGATAGCTTCACTGAATCTCCATTCAAATGCACAAGTATAAACATAAGAATTGTGTGAGTTTTACTCATAAACAATAAGGCTTCCTCTAGAATTTTGCCCTTTTTATGACTCTCAAATTGTAATTTAATCCATCCCTCCTTTGAGCTTCCCTTCCTCATTCTGCTTCCTTAGAGTCACAAAACAAGAGTGGAAGACTCCTCACCTCATCTAGTCCCCTGACTGCAGGAAAGTCCAATGATTTTCTAATACATTTTTGTATAATGCAATGTAATCTCTTGCTTTTTCTTATCTCCTCTGGCTTTGCTCCACTTTCCCTTTCTTTGATGTTGTACAGTAGATTACAGTCTATCTTTCCATTTTCCTTAGTGTCTGTTTCCTCTTTCCTTTTCATCCACCTGTTTTTTCCTCTTTTTCCTTCTGTGGTGCCTTTTCTATGCTACCCCTGCATTTTCTCTTCTCATCTTTCTCACACTAAATCTTTCCCACTCAATCCTATTTTATCATCCCATCTTCATACCCGGGGGCTCAGTCTCCTAATCAAAGACACAGAGGTAAGAGCCTCTGGAACTCTAAGTATTACACTGATTACTTCTACACACTTTCCTCAGATTTTTAACTGTCTAAGAGTACAACTCTTTCTTTGTCTATCCTTTCAGCCTCTCTTTCTCTGGAAGCACATTCCTGTTCACCTCTTTTCTTTTTGTGCATGCTTAGTTCCACTGCCAATGGACTTTTCAGACCATTCCATAATCACTGTCAGATGCTCTTTCTTACTCTTCTTCTTCTCAGTCAGATTTTTTTCCCAGTTTCTGAGAAGAAACAGAGGTCTGAAGAAGAAACGTAACAAAGAAACTAAGTTTTGGGAAAAGCTCTTAAAAATAAGAAGGTAAGGGAATCAGGGACAGTTCTCACACAAACAGGAGACTTTAGCAGGAAAGAGAAGAATGCTTTCCTGGGTGGGGAAAAGTCTCACTGCTGAACTAGCTGAGGCAGATAGAAATTCACTAACAAAAAGAAAGTGACTCTATGACAGAAGAGAACAGAAGCACCAGAAAGGACATCAAAGACTTCTCACATTCTCTTTCCCCATAAATCTAAGGAGAAACTGAAGCAGGGAAATACGATAGACCTTCATTATTTTGCTTAGGTCTCCATAAGCTAGGGCATCTTATGACACTTTATGTTTACAAACTCTTATATGTCCATTTTCTTTCGTGAAGCATGTGATGAGAATGTCACACTGCCAGCAGGATTGACCCTCTGGGACATCACGGACCTGAGAAAGAGCAAGGGGGATCGGTGGCTGCAGGAGCCATCTGGCTTCACATCTGTGAAAAGCCCCAGCTGTAACACCAGGAGAGACTCAGGCAGAGCCGAGACAGTGCTGCAGATCCTTCCTGGAGCGAGAACGTGTGGGACTGCACCTGCGGCAGCAGCAGCACGGCAACCCCGCGCGCTTCTGGGGAGCAACCGACGGGCAGCCAAAGGCAAAAAAGCTTTCCAGATACTGCTCTGCATATTGACTCTCAAGCCCTTGCCTGATGAAAAAAACTCCCAACTTTAATTGCAAAAATCTTTGCACCATGAATTCCATTGCTGTTAAAAAAAAAATACCAATAGCAGCAAAAGGAAAAAGCCCTGCAAAGGTAGTAGAACTGAATAAATCATTGTGTCTTTGCTACTGTAATACACATTATACTTTAAAAGAATGTGTTTTTCTATTCTTTGTTGCTCTTGTAGGAAAAAAAAAAAAAAAAACTAAAGAAACAAATTAAACTCTATAGCTGCATCAATTTCTACTGTAATCCATCATTAATGACTTTCCAGTGAAAGTGAATTTCCAGGCCTGCTTATTTAGCATGTGCTCAAGTCCTCTCTGGGAAGAAAATTGGAAAAATCACTGAAAAAGAACTACTGAGAAGTCACTACATAGCCATTGGGGGGTTTCTGCATTAATTTTATGACTCATTACTACAAGTGCATCTATTCCTGTTGTTATACTAATTTTTAATACCTAGAAAATATTTTAAAGACATACAATTCTGTTACTACTGTGTGAAGGAGGTGATTGTAATTGCAACAGGTTAAGATAGCTTGGCAGTACTTCTGTCTGACCTACAAATGCCATTTAAAAACAGACAAAAAAACTCACTTGGAAGTCTGCCTGAAGGGAAATGGTTTTCTTGTGAAAGACCTTGTCAAACATATTAAAATCAAAGTTTGGGATTTTAGCTGAACAAACAATTTTTATTGCTCAGTTCTGCTAACTTCATTCTAGTACTAAAGAGACATTCCATAGTAATAGCAAACTGAGAATTTTACATCAGCACCTCAAGACTATTCACAAATCTCCACTGACCACCACAAAGTTAATAAAGGTCAAAATTACCTTCTATCTATATAATCTCCTGTAAGAACCATGCTGTAAAGGATCAACCAATATAATTGATGTATTTGCAAAAATCTGATTAACCACACTAAAGTAATAGAAAACACTTCCACAGATTTTAAGTACTTGATTCAAGCCTGAGAGATGAAGGTACAACAGGTTCTTTATCAAATATTTTAGTCTGATATTAAAATTATTTCCATTCCTTTCAAGAGTACATTAGCTGACTTATTAAATCGACTAGTTACTCATTTCAAATTACTTCCTCAGTTTGTGGTACTAGAAAATGACTCTTTAACAAGTATTCTTGAAAGTGTATCATTGCTCATTCACTTGGTAAGATAAGTTCATGCCTTTTAAAGCAGCGTATCAACTTGCAACTTTTAAAATAAAACTGAGGCAGCAATTAGTGCTGTAAGTATGCAAACAAGTGAAAGACAGTATTGTTCAATTTTTTATTATCTACCTAACCTTAACTCTTCTCACTAACCCTGCCAAACATTTACTTTTCATATTTGTTTTGTAAAGTGGTACACTATCATTATTTTCCTGAAAGAGATTAGTTGCTGCAAAATTTCCTTTTCCTAAGCACTTCAAGAAAACCAGTGCACATACCAGTGAACTACATGGAAAAGTCACAGGGAGCTGAATGCCACATGTAGGACACGCCACATTAAATGCAGCCCGAGCTGGCATGCAGGGAGGGTGAGATTGTCTGCAAAATCATTAAATATTGCTCTTAGTGCATTCAATACATTTAATGTGCTTCGTACATAACATTCTGGTTTATTTATTTCATAATTTAAGGATTTCTTTCACATCATTTTCTATTCAGAAAGACAACATTTTGGTGACTACAGACCCAGAAATAATCATTAATCAATGCTTTTTGGTTGTGTAAGACTTCAGGAGCAAGATGGACTCCTTTTTTGGTAAGAAATATGAAATCAGGTATCTTTGCTATCGCTAGGTACAAAACAATGATGCCTTTCTCACAACCAGCAGGTTGAACTTAACCCACAAAAAACTCAGTCTCCAGACTTGAGCACACTCCCCACACAGCTGGGCATCAACAGACAAAACATAATCCATCAGATGAAGTGGAGTCAGAAGCTTGGCCAGCTCTCTTTAAATGACATCCCTGTACACATTTCAGAATCAAAGATAAGCTATTTGAGGATGAAGTAAAAGTCACAATTAAAATGACAGAAAGAAAAATATCACCATTAAAAAGAGAAAAAGAACCAAGTGATTTAACTGGGGAGGTTAACATTTTCTCCCTACTGATGTCTGTCAGAGCTGTGATGAAAAGCAACTTATGGGAAAAAATGGTTTTAGTATTAGGGGGTCACTACTCCAGAGTCTCTACAAGAAAGGTCACAAAAGTTCTGGTTGTGAGGAAAGGGACATCAGGAGGAGACAAAGCCAACCGACCTCGACTGTTGTCAATATTCACATATTTTTCCAGCTTTGGCAAATAATGTATGGTCGCATTTTAAGTTTTTTATTGGAGATCTTTTTCCAAATACAACCTGAATTTTCAGGTTTTTTGTCTTAAAAACATTAGATTGGAAAGTTTTAACTGCAATATTATTTTCTATATTATTTAGTATTTTCTATTTGTATACAATAAAATTTAATTTTATGTGTAATTAAATATTTTCTATTTCTGTTATATTAATATTTTCTATTATCAATATTAAAAAGTGTTTGCCTTGGAACTTCTTTGGTTTGAATGTCTGAGTGTGTCTGTATGTAGAAAAGTTGCTCAAATAGAGGCACTTCAAAAAAACCTCACAAGCTACATACTGGTCAATCTGTTCTTTCTCAGATGGCATCCAGCTCACACAAAGGGTATCTCTTTCTGACTCCTCATTCACCATTTCATTCTGACCAAATCAGATCTGACTGATTCTTACACAACTCCTCACCACAGCCACTCATAACCTCCTGACTTCTTCAAACAAAGGCATTATTCAGGTGTCACAAAAAGACTGAGGGCCCTTAAGTATTTTTGCAAGTTACATAAATATACTATAGTGCACTCTCAGCCATGGCTGTTTTACATACATAACATTTCAAGAATATTTAACTGAATGAAAACTAAAACACATTCCCATCAGTCTCTGCAAGTCCTCCTCCCCAAGGCTAACGGAATAAAATACTCATTGAAGAAAGAAAATCAGATAAGAAGAGACTAAAAAAAAAATAAAAATCAAACCCAGAACATGAGACTCATCTCAATTTTTTAATGCTTAGACCTCCTAGTGAATGTGTTTGTCTCCAATCCTAGCTCCACAAGCTTCAGGAAATTCAGTTTCTATTTTAGCAGAGATATTCTGGTGCTCAAAATTAAATAGAAGCTACTTACTTGGAGGCTGTGAGTTAAGTACTCCCAGCTGTGGGAAGCCCCGAGTGCAGCCGCGGCTGTGGCGCAGGTGGGGGTATGGAAGGTTCCAGCCTACTGCCCCCCCATTGCTGCCGTCTGCATTAAGATTTTCACATTGTTGCTGGTGTAATCATTCCAGGTACAGTTACTGTGAAATTGAGACTAAAATAACCACCCACAGCATGACTGAAATATGGCTCAGTGGGTATAAAGGTGGGTGACTTCACAAGAATTGCAGCGGGATTTCAAAGTGCTTCTGGACCAGGAATGCAAAAAGTTTGTGTTTGCATTTATCCACCAACAACCACAGGTTTTCTAGGTATCTGATAAATGCAACAGGATTTTTTAAAATCCATTTTGTTCTTTCTGGCATACTAAAGTCTGCTCTCTGGAGAGCAGACTCCAACTGTTGATGTTTGTACCTTTCCTCCCAAAGCTGAAGGATTTGCTCTTTTGTCTACAAGGCCCAGGGAATGCAGGGTACTTACTAGGGTAAATATTTCTAGGAGCACCATTCCCACACAACAGATTTACTTAACTGAAAGAGAGTGGCAAAGAGAGGCCTACGGCTACCTGCACCAGGCTGGAAGACCTGGCCTAGAGGACAAAAGGGAAAACACAATAGGCAACAGAGGGAAGAAGAATAAAACAATGAACCTTACAATAAAACAAGAACCTTACAATGAATCTCCTCATTTCTTCATGGTATGGCTTTATATTCAGACCACAGAGACAGTTCAAGGGATGGCTGATCACCTATCATCTTGACTCATTACTCAGTGAGGAAAAGAAATTCATCACCTCAAATCTATCCTAGTTAGCTGAATATCACCCACACAAACTGAAAATACTCCACGTCCCTGAAAAGCTGTCAGTATGCCTGCAACAATCTACTACATTCACCTTTATACAAACTTCATTTTCTAGCACCTGAAGAAACTGTACCAGGGACAAAGCTACCAAAAATGCCTTACTGTTCAAAGGGAAAAGGTAGCATCTTGACAAAAAAATTGTAAGGTTTACACACAAGAAATATGATTTAAATGTTACGCACAATACATCCCACTCCCCAGAATGACTGTTCTCATCTTGTCTCATCAAAATGAAGAGCAAACCTACACTGGTTGTTTCCTCAGGATGGAGAAATCAAGATTTAGCAGCCCCTCCCAGCCACTTCTGCTGCTGAGGAAAAGCCCAAAGCATTTGTTGTTCTTACTCCAATACCAGTTGTGAGAAGACTTTCTGGGCTCTTGGGAGCAGCAAGCAGAAAATTCCTGTAAGAAACGCCGTGCACATGACTCCATTAACAGGCCATGGCTGGGCACAGAGGATGTAATTATTAAAACTCCAGGAAGCAGAGAATCCCTGTCCAAACTTTGAAATGCTAGGGGGGAAAAAAGAGACAAATCCTAGGGGAAGTATTTTAGAGAAACTAAGAAATAGTGCCTGTGGGAAACTGTAAGGGAAAGGAAATTTTGAAAGTATTTAGAGTTAGAACAAGTGGCCCACACAGAAATCCCTCCTGTTGTTATCAGAAGAGGGAAATAAGGGTAAGACAAAGATGCCTGAAGAACACAAGCACAATAAAGCAAGACCTACTGTAACTTTATTAATTGACACATCAATAAATACGAATCCTGTCTTGAGGTCTGATATGTGAAGAAGCTGAAGAAAAAGCACGGAGAGAGGAAAGCTCCACATAGGATATGCTGCCCATTTAATGCAATCTCCACAAACTTGCTATTCCTTTTCAGGTGCACTTTAATAAAAATGCCCACAGACAGGGTGGGGGGAGAAGATTGCTCCCTCAGGGAGATGAAGTGGTTGAAGGGTGACAGGTACCCTTCTGAAGCGAGACCATGAACTCTGCAGAGAGTCTTGAACCAAGGCCAAAGCATCGACACAGACAAGTTTCTACCTCTGTCAAAAGCTGGGAAGAAGCATAAGAAACAAGCTCACAAAGCTGCTGTGATTTGTAATCTTTCCCAACACACTGCCCAAGGAAGAAGAACAAGGACTACAGGGATATGAACACATATAGCACAGCCCCAGAAACTCCTTGGTTGTTATAGACTCACTCCTGCATTTCCTGTCTTGTTTAAACTAACAGCTCCAGTGTATTGGGGAGGAATTAAAAATCTGTCTGCTTGGTGGGAATGTAAGGGGGACAGTCCTCAACACTGAGAAGCACTCTTTGCTCCTTCAAGTAGGGTTTATGAGTCCCACTAAGCAGCAGAGCTGTAAGAAGAGCTATAAATCCAAAAGTGAAGCTGGATGTAGGAAACATTGTCAAGCACAAAATTACTCCTAGTAGGGTTCCTTCACTATGTCCTTTCATTCCAACTCTGAATGCAATCAAGTTCATCAGAAATGTTTGCTGCTGATAATCTGAGGAAGCTTTTGCAAGAAACTCACCTACACATGGATCACACTCTCAACAAAGTCCTTGAAGAATAAATAGTGTTTTTTTCAATAATAGTTATACCTTGGGGACTTGTGTTTTTTTGAAACAACACACAAGTCAAGAGGTAACTTTGTTCAGAGAAACATAGCAGCTTTAAATAACAACTTGACCATGCATTTCTAAAGAGATGAAAAAATAATTTCTTGCAGATTCATGTATTTTTATGGCCTTTAAACAATACTCTAGTCTCACAGGAAATCCTAACAATGGTTCAGCTTGGATCACCTCTGTCGGTACTGCACATCATCTGTTTGGGGATTTTTACCCAACCCTCTTATTCTTTATTAATAGGGTCATTTGTCTGAAAACCTGTTTCTTAAGAGTTTGTGTGTTCATTCTGCACCTGAAGTCATTGCAAACAAACTCTTTGTTTGCAACCTCACAATTGGTTGCTGTGGAAATCATTATGATGTCACAAAAAATAAGGATTAGTAAAACTGCAAGTAGGGAATAAACAAGTTGAACAGATGAACTGTTAAAAAAGTTTTACTGCAAGTATGCATAGAAATAAAAAAAAGGAAAACAAAAACTTTCCTCCAGACCTGATCTATGACATATGTTCACACAGTGCTGACACAGAGCAGGGACAGAAGAATTTTCCTTCATGACTTTTGGTCCACGGGCAGTATTCAGAAAATCTACTGGCTAGGAATATATTGGCTACATTTTGATATGATACAGAACACAGGACCTTAATTTCAAACTATTGTGAACTTTATGCTTCTCTCTCTTTCTATCAAGAGAACAAAACAACTATTCTGTAGCTAATCTATGGATGGATAATGTTTTCCCCTGGAAAACAAGGCATTTGGCCAAGTGGTAAAAATAAGCTCCTTGATGGACTTTAGACCAAATTAAAACTGGCTCCTTGTGGTGCCTACCTGCTCCAACTTCTATCAGAGCAACTGGTGCTCACACATCTTTGCCATGAAACATCCTAATGCCCAGACTGGTGAAGTCTCTCTTTTTGGCAAGTCACATGGGTTCAGTAAGTCACAAGATATGGCCAAGGTGGCCAGCTGCAGGGCCAACATGGCAGTACAAACATAAGCTTTCAGATCAAACTTTTGCCTGACGGGGCCTGAGCAAGGACCTTTCCCATCAGATCACTGACCAGTGCAACCTCCCTGTCCCAGTCTGGCAGTAGCCATTTGCAGCAGTGGAGTGGCAGGTCCCTCAGTCAGCTGGAGCAGGTGAGGTCAGAGCAGAGAAGAGAGGTTGTGGCTATATGCACAATCAGTATGGGGTGTGCAGGCACAGATCCATGCTGTTTTCCCATTTTCATAGTCCATCCATGTTCCTCTGGCCCCTGGTTCTTCCCCTCCCAGGCCTCCAGAAGGACTGCCAGGAGCACAGCTCTCTGCCATGTGCCCTGCCTTACCGCTTGCAAAACAAGCACAGGGTGCTTGGATAGATTTTTGTCCCCTGGTTCTGCTCTTTTATGTTACACAGCAGAAACAGATGAAATTGCCTTTCACCTTTGTTGAAGACAAAGAGCAGCGGATTCTCAGCACAAGGGATAAAAATCCACTTAATAATGGGGAGAAATCTCTTTCTCTCAGAAGCAAAGAGCACACACAGTACTGGGATGCCATCTGGCTCTCACCAAGACTTTCCAGAATTAAGGTTCACAGTCCTCCTCCCTTCACTTAGCACTGAGTGAGATGGGCAATTAAAGCAAAGCTGGGGAAACTCTACTATTCATTCCAGGATTGATCTGCCACAAAAGAAAACCTGTAAGTGACAAAGTAATTGGTGGCATTTTCAGTCATTAAAATATTTGAGATACAACAGGCTCAAATACATTGACAAGTATAGCATAAAAGTAAATTTTGTTTTGAAAGGTGCCTGGTGCTTATCTCATCCAACCTTCTACTCAAAGCTAGGCTGACTTCGAAATCAGAAGTCAGATCAGATTGACCTGAGCTTTCTTCAAGGAGGGAGATTCCTCAGTCTCTCTATAGAACATGTCCCCTGCTTACCCCCTTCTATGGTGGATTTCTTTTCCTCACTACATGGGAATTGCCCTTACCAAAACTTGTGGCCCTTGACTCTTCTTCTCTTACACCATGACACAACTGGGGAAATGCCATGGACCCAGGAGACCATGCAAGCGAGGGAAAACCAAGTTCTGTTTCTGTTGAGAATTTGGCTTGTGCACAAATAACACCCTTCATTCATCTGCATCCTCAGAAGCCTCCACTCCCCATGGCCTGACCAACAGGGAATTCTGCTATCTTCTGAGTAAGGGTGAGAAAATTGCATAGAGGTACAACACGTAACTTATTCTATTTTCCCACGTGTCTTACAAAAAATTATTTGTCAAGGTTTGACAAGCACAATGTACTGATGTTCTATTTATACTGCAGATCACTAATTTTAAGAGGTTACAAACACTCTGCATATCAATCTGGTGAGGCAATCCTTTGGTAAAGAAGTAAAAATTGCAGTAATATTTAGCCTTGAAAAACAGGTGCTAAAATGTTCTTTAAGAGATACTTACATCTTCTTATTGAAATAATGCTTCAGCCACACAAGTAACAACCCCCAATCTGAAAAAATGAGACACCTTGCATTTGGTAGCTATTCAGTGTTCATGAAAGCTTTGCAACCTCCTTAATGGAAGACAGCTTTTTCTTTCATTAAATACATATCTGTAAAAACAACTCAAAAGACATCAAACACCAGAAAAAATATGCTGAAGTAACATTAAAGATCTAATATAAATCCACAAAAGCCTGGAAATTCAGAGATAAAGAAAGACTTTCAGACAAGGGGAAAACTTTCCAGTGGATTAAACTGGAGCATAAATTCACTTCCCCTTGATGCTTGCTATCAAGTCATTCCAGATGCAGGGGGTAAGTTCCTCCCTGGGGTAACTCAAGTGCCTTCAGCAGTACTACACCAAAAATCAGTTTGGCCCTACAGAACTGCCTTATTACTTTCTCTGTTTCTGATAATTGCCATTGGTTCGAGTTTAAACAGCAACTTCCTGTCTTACAGCTCATTTCCCCATCGTTCAGAGACTGTGTTTGTGAGATCGAAATACTTTCCATGATTACAGACTATGAGGTCAGCTGTGGGGTTATGACTTCACTGACAGACTGGCTAAAGGAGAACCACTGTGCAAAGCAGAAAATCCACACTCAAACACAAATGTATCTGAGATTAGCAAAGACAACACTGCACCTCAGTGGGCATGGACATTTCCATCTGCACAAATAATATTCTCTACTTTTCACTCAAGTCAAGTATGAAAATGTCCCTTAAAATTTCTGTTTTATTCATAAGTCATTCATGGTGCTGATGTGTTGCCACCCAAATTCAATCTTGATGTCAGCAGCAGTTTAAATCACAAGCTGTGGGTCCAACTCTTTGCACTCTCTGGACGTGCAGAATCAGACATACAGCTTAAGACAGGATATGAAGGGAATGAAGTGATTTTGATCTGCCTTCAAACTTCCCATGATTCTGCTTTCCTCCTCAAGCTGACATGGCTTTTGTCTCTGGGGTCTGGCTATTCTGTCTCCAATAAAGCAAGATAACCATAATGAACTAGTTACTGGGAGATCCCCAGGTATCTGGCTGAGCAACAGAATCCAAAAAGAGGAATGTTAACCTCCTAAACTGTATCTAACCCAGGTACTGAGCCTTGATATACAGAGCATAACTGCTGTAAACAAAAGAGCTTTATACATTACCTTTGCTTCTGAAAGAAAAAAAAATTTTTTCCTTTCAGTTTCCTAGACTGAAAGAGGCAGAGGGGCTATGATAGGCATGCAAAATAAGAAATGGGCAACTTAGACACTTGCTCATCCTGGACTGAAAACTCTGAGACCAGCAGATCGGACACAACTGAGCAGACAGCTGGTGAGATCAAATTCAATCTAAGAATCCAAAAGTGACAATTCCTCACTACTCTAGGTCTTATAGAGACTTGGGCTCTTTGCTCCTTCTTTTTGCCTGTCTGCTACTCCTTACTGTTTGATTTTCTTAAAGGTTACCTGCAATTTCACATATTTCTCATATCTCATAGTTAGTCTGGGATTAGACATTTATTTTGTTAGATATCGTCCAAATAAACTGTCACACGTTTTTAAAATTAAATAAACACCTTTTCCAATTTTTCAACAGCCTGACCAAGTTTGAATTACTGCAAATGAGAACTTTTTCAAAGTTTCTATCCATGACATTTATGTAGCCCTGAACGAAGAGAGAAGGCAAGCTATGGAATAAATGTTTACCCAGAGAAGACAAACACGGAATGGATACAGCTATGTTCACCCATGCTTCTATACTTGTGCAAAGTGTCTGGAGTGCTCACAGAAGTGAGAAAAAGGGACAGAACTCTGCCACTTTTTTTTTTTTGGTTTTGTTTTAAGGACACTAAAAGCTTTTCAGAAAACTAACACATAAAAAAATGGGAAAGCTAAATAAATCATGAGAGTTCTGCTTCTCATTTATTATTCACTCAAGATAATGGTTTCAGGGACGTGAAGAAAGGTGTACAGAGCTTTGCAATGCACAAAACTTGTTCTGGGACATTACTTAATTACTATTTTAAAGTTTAACCATGCAAAGAAAACCGCAGTGATTTATAATTATGCAAAAAAGATCATGATGACTCTAACCCCACCCATAAATAGCCTTTTTTGTGATTTGGCACAATGGAATTAACAGCCTCTTCCTTGGAAAGCAGTTGCATCTGGTTTGCCTGCAAAGGTCCTGAGACCTACTTTCTGAAATGAGCAGTGAAAGACATAAAGTACCTTTCTGCTTGGAGCAAAATTATTCTTAAAAATATAATTTTGAAACCTTTCTGTGCTCATGTGTGAACTTCAGCTATAGTATAATTTCTCTTTGTTGTTCTCTGCGCAATGGATACTATCTTTACCTAAAGGATATGTTCCAGTTTAAACAAAGTACAATGTGCAAAACCTCCTCCCTCAAGATATGCTGCAGATTAAAGGGCAAATTCTTTCCCTTACTCAAAACCATAATAGATGTTTTTTTGTTATCATAACTAAGAAAGGGCTTCCAATTTATATATCACAATTTGCAAGCCTTTGGAGAGAGAAATCCTGACTTCAACCAAGTTGGAGTCTTGCTATTGGATTCACTTCAGTGGAGGCACTACTTTACACAGACTCAGCTTAAAAGGAATTTGTTTCAGTGACTCATATACCCTCAGTATGTATCTACCTATGACCACAGCTCAATGAAAGTTATGCATGCGGAAAAAGCAAGATAATTCAGGCATTTTCAAAACCACATCTTCATATATCTTTAAAAAATTTGATGAAGGTTACAGTACAAATCTGTCCATATTTCACTTTTCAAACAGTTCACAGAAATCATTAAAGAAGAAAGAAGTTATCCTTTTAAGAAGTATTACTGTTTATGTGGCATTCAAGTTTCTTTATAATTAAAAAAGCAGAACCAAAAATCTTCTGTGTGTATCTCTGTACAAGTCCAGTCCACCTGTTACTCATGCAGTGACTGCTCAAAACTTTGGTGACATTAATAATAAATTTATTGTATTCACAGATTTAGTAAAATACTGCTTGTTATATAAGTCACAATAAAGTTTCTGTTGAACATGTACAAATGGTCTTCCTCAAATTACCTGAGTTTCGTGCAAACAGGGCTACTCACACAATTTAGAGAGCTTGTAACCAACCAGCAGACACAGTTATGTATCACATTAGGGGCAGAGGGAGAAGGGCTGAAATCCAGGCAAGTGATTTCTTTGGGAGTTTGGCCATTGACTTCAACAAACCTAATATTTTATCACACATCTCCTGGCTACCTATTCAATCTGCTAGACCAGGGGCATCATGTCTCACTGGCAGACCATTTGTCAGTCTACCATCTCAGTAAGACTTGAGTGTAAAGCCTGATGAAACAATTGCTTGATTGGTCATTCATGACTTGAAAGGGAAGCCTGCAGAAGCACCTTGAAAACTTCATACACCTCTGATGCCTCCAAACAGTTTATGACTGTTGATGAACATTAATGAACGCAACAGCACGTGCCATGACAGAGGGCACCTTCTCTGCTCTACATACTCAATACTTTGATCCAAGCACTGTATACACTTTGTCAGTGGTGTGAGATGTTATTTTCAAAACCCAAATGAACAGTTGAACACGGAAGGAGGGTCCCCAGGCAGATTTCTCAAGGCATTTAGCATCATTAACAGGAAATAAAGCAGGAGAAACAGCCAGAGCCTGAATGGGTTCTCTGTAAATACTAAGGAAACCCCAAGAATATGTTAACACAATGCAATTTTGATAAGATCATAATAGTGAAGCTCACATATGTGTTCCTATTGCATCTTGTAAAAGTCTCCAGTTATTATTAGGATAATTGATAACAGACAAAATGGATTTGGGTAATATATTAGGTAAAGTAATGAATTCTACTCCATACAGAAACTACCAGCCAGACTGTTTTTAAGCTCTCAGCAGTTACTCAGAACAGACAGGATGTAAAAACCCTAAAATGTGCCAATTAAGTCATTATCTTTGAGTCTCCAAAATGGAGACTGCCACCATTGGCAAATGACTTTTAATCAAAGCAAATCAGCCTCTGCAGACCAAGTGCCATTCCCACTGACACCAATACAGATATGCAGTCAAATTTAACTTATCAGTACTATTATTTAAATCATCATAAGTAGCACTGAAGCCTGACTTTGCAGTTCCACAGTTCAACAGTTGTCAGGATTGACAGAGTAGAATAAAACAAACTGAAAATAGAGAGTTTATTTTAAAGAAGTGAAAAGAAAAAGCAGAATAAAGACATACATTATTCATTACTAGTCTCCTAAAACTGCTATGGAAATAGCACTCATAAAAATATATAACTGAGCTGCCAAAAAATCCCCTGAAACTCTACAATACCTGCAATGATAACAGGGAATACAATTTAAACTGGCAACAGAAGGAATTAATATCACATGCAAATAGATTGCAGCAAGCTGTTGCCAGCAAAATTCTAGCATCAATGCTATAAACCCCACAAATAACATCGTATGTATGTGGAGATTTCACTGGAGTGGGGTTTGATCCATCTATTCTCTGCAGCTATCTCTGGAAGTTCTTCAGTTGCCTAGTATTTTCTTACTAATCTTCAAGCCCTCTCTGTTTAATTAGATGAACATGTGCAAAATTGATAATCTAAGGCAGCTAGCCTTACGTCCCCACTAAAACTCCACTCCATTTCAAGTTTCAGCCAACAGCCATCCAAAATCTAGCTCCATCCCTGGAAGCCTTCAGAGCTATGAATTACCAGAACAGAGCATAGCACTGTTCACAATGCTCAGGTCCAGCCTGGGCATCAGCATCTCTGAGCAAGACCATTCACAGGTGGTCTATCTATTAACAAATGTGATGAAGATTTAAATCCACACCTGCCATATGACTGTCCCAATCACAAGCTCCTGTGTTCTGGATAAGAAGCATTCTTCATCTCTTCTCTTGAAGCTGAAATGCCATGCAGAGAAGAAGCTACATAATTTTTGAGTACTAATTAAGGCCAGCTTTCAACATCTAGGATGGAAAAGACTTCTAATATCATCAAGTCCAACCATTAATCCAGCACTGCCAAGTCTACCACTAAACTATGTCCCTATGGACCACATCTATATATTTTTTAAATATCTCCAGAGATAATACATAGACTTTTAAAATATTCTAGGAGTCTGTCCTGGAAGGGAATGGATGATAGAATCTAAAACCCTAGCGACACAGGCTGTAGCTTGGGTGTAATGAATTCCCTGCAATGTTATGCCATGAAAGAAAAAGGATGAAACCCAGAGATGCCTGCGTTTGAGAGATAAATCCACATTCCCCTCCCATCAGCACAGGGTGGCTGGTGGCTGCCCTTGTGCAAAAGCAAGATTTCCTTCCTGAAATGAAATCACTGCAACATTAAAACAACCAAGAAGCAGCCTCCTTGTCTCACTGTATTGCAAAGAAGGAAATCATATCCCACAAACAGCCTAGAGTAACAGCAAGGCTAACTAGCATCTTCTGTGCAACCAGAACCATTCTGAACAGAGCAACACAGGAATACAAAACAAACAGTGTTGTCAGCCTCCACTCCACAATTACATGCATCTCAAAATATGGCTTTTTCATTCAGACTGTCATCTTCCCAGGCCTCCATGTTTCCCATTTTCCCCCAAGACTGAAAATACCTGGATTCTCTTGGACATGGAAAGATTTCTTCCTCTTCTAGCAGCAGTGTTACTACTGCATCTTTAAATCATCAAACTACATATCCCAATCTGACTATTTAAGCAATTCCCCTTGTGAAGCTGCAATTTTCAAATGTCAGGGTCTCGTCCCTCTAATTTTATTTTGGTTTTCCTTTGCAGTCTGATGAATATCTCACTTAGGGACTTGTAAATGCTATTGTAAACTATGCTCCATTTATATTTTAAATTGGAACTAGCACAAAAGAAATTCAAAACAGCAAAGACAAAAAGAAAATATTTTTCTTCACTAAGTGTTGTGTACTACAGAATTAGAAGACGATTCCTGGTGAGGATATTTTGCAGCTATTTAATGGAGGAAGCCCACCTTCTTGTTGAAAATCTAGCCCCATACCTAAAATGTAACACTGAACTGTAATTTGAAGTGAGGCTTAGAGTCAGGATTAAGGAAGAGGAAATAACAATACTTGCACTTAAAGCATATAATGACTTTCATTCAAACACCTGAAAGTAATTTCCAAATATTAATTATCACAGTATCAGTCTCCCCCAAACTCTTCCAGAAGAGGATCAACCCTGCATTCCTTTGGCATCCACATTGCCTGCTTGGATCTGTACAGAATGCAGAACAAAGCCAAAAGTATTACCTGCCTTTAGTTATTACAGTAACTCAATTGACAGGAGTAAACTCACCCACACAGGGACTGAGTGCCATTTATAAGATGGCTTTTTCTTGCAGAGAAAAAATGTAATATCTTCCTGTTGCACTATGGGGGCTGGCAGTATAAAGCAGAATTAAATTAAATTAAATTATGTTACAGGAAAGGCACAATTAGTCAGAAATTTTAAGAAAACCTAGGAGTCTTGACTCCAAATCTTCTCTTCTGGATCACACATTAAAACATGGGTTTTCATTCCTTCTGCAGCACTACCTTTCAAGAGGACAGGGAATGGAAATAGATGAAGTGACTCATCTATTTCTAGATGAGGTGACTTGGAATGGCCCTGTCCCACAGCTATGACTCAGACTGGCTAATGCTCAAAAGGAGAGTAACCATATTCCAAATATTCAAGGAAGCAGACACCTTGTTTTTGTTACCATGTCTGTCATTTAATCAATCAGTATTGGATTTCTAAGTAATCAAGGTACAAAGATGAAAAAATATCATCATTATGCATCAAATATCCTTGTATGTGGGATTGGTTCAAAACCCTTCCAGTCCAGAATCTCTTCACTCTATCCTGTGTATGGAATCACATAATCACAGAATCATTTCAGTTGGAAAAGAATTCTAAGATCATCAGGTTCAACCATTAACCCAGCACTGCCAAGCCCACCCCTGGACCATGTCCCTAAGGTCCACATCTACATGTCTTTCAAATATCTGGAGGGATGATACATAAGACTTTTTAAATACCTTACTCCTACTCAGCTAGACACATACCAGAAATACTGAAATTGTCACACCTGAATTTACAGACACAGGTAAAAAAACATCTATTGGTTTAAAATACAGGATTGAAAAGTGAAATGTTTCCCTCCCTGCCTCATCCAATGTGTGCTCAAGCAAGCTTTACTGGAGGAGGATGGCCTTGAGCTGAAGGCACAGGGCAGGCTGCCAGGAAATCCGAGTTCTATTCCTGGCTCTCCTACAGATTTCCTTGGGCAAGGCAATTAACCTTGTGGAGTACACTTTCAATGGAGGTGAGGCCCAGCTTCTCCTTCTGCATTCATAACATTTTCAATGGTGAAAATGGAAATGCAGGAGCAAGAATGAGTGCCTGTACTTTTCTTTACCTGATTTTCTGTCAGGTTTTTGGATGCACGGTTGCTGATAACTGTGCTAGTAAAAAACCCTAAGCATTCAAACACTGCAGGAATAAAAATGCCTCCTGATCTTGCTGCAAACAACTCAGTGCTCAGTTTCCTTGTACGTAAAAGGGGCAGTGGGGCTTCTAAAGCCAAAGTACACAGCCAGATGGAAAACTGATTTTTAAAGTTCTTGAACACCTGTTATCTGAGATCATAAAAAGGGAATTGCTATGAATTTCAGTTTGCCTTTCCCTACAGATGCTCTAATTTTACCTGGTGCTATTTTTTTACCTGATGAAAGTTCCTCTTTGAACCTCAAACAGAATGAAAGATTTTCCTTTAAGTAGTCTGAAAATGTCAGATGAAGTCAAAATTCTTTTTTAGCTGAAATGATAGCTTTTAATATACCTTAAAGAAGTGGAAGTGAATTAGAGAATGAGTGAAATATCCTTTTGTTAATATAAATGCATTTTAGAAAAAAATTATCATGGCTAAATTTTCTGTTCTGGTCTCCTTCAAATAAATGCCACATCCATTTATATCAATAAAGAACAGGACTCTGAAATTCCAAGGAAAGACACTATTTGCTTAGACAAATGTCTAAAGAAATAAAGACACATACCTCTCTGAACACTGGGGAGACAGAACGTATTTTTAGTGATTTTTTCAATGCATTTGGTACAAGCATGTATGATGATTTTATTCCTTTCCTGAAATGTTGAATTGAAAAGTAAAAGAAGCAAACAACCAAAAATTGGCAAAGGAAAAAAAAAAAAAATCTGTTACTCAGAGGAGAAAGGTTCAACAGTCACTGCTTTTTTTCAAAATGTTCATGTTTTGATAGATGATTTCTTATCTGAACTGGAAAGTAAGTGTGTAGGTATGTATGAAGATGTCAAGGCTTTTCATTCATGTTTTTCATCCACTTCCTAAGTTTAGGAATTTTAAAGGAGAGGTCAATAGTCCTTTTTTCATAATTATAAAAGCCTCTTCAGGCTCTTTGAACACTCTCAAGGACCTTCTTGCCCACCCAGATGTAGAACATGTTCAAGAGAGAAGGTATTTTATATTACCAAGTTATAAAATAGTACCTATGACCTCCAGAAGGAAGCGAAGGTAGTTTGGAAGATTAAAGTAACTGCAACTTATGTAAATTTTCACTATGTGCTTCACATGAAACAGTAACACCACAGATATAGCAGTGCAAAGTTGTTAAGACTCAAAATAATTGAAATTATGTTATTCTTCCAAGAGCAAGAAACTGAATTTTTATCTGTGCTATCTTCTGTAATCACATAAATAGTGAACTTTTCATTCATCATCCAATATATGTGACTTAAATTTTCCTTCAGCCATGGCTTGCTTCAAATGGACCCAGTAGTGCTTAATTTAAACAAAAACGTTCTCATAACAGCAGAATCTCTAGCCTAGCTTAGGGATACACTGGTAAGCACCACATCAAAGGGGGGGAAGTCTCATACTAATTTTTTGCTATCTAAAAGTCAATTTTATTATTTAAAATATTTTTAATTATTTTAAATATTATTTGAAAGTCTTATTTTATTGTCTAGGTTGTCTTCCACAGTGTCAAAGATTCATATCTCCAGCTGAGAATTCACCACTGCTATAACAAAGCCTTCTTTGGAGCAGGATGGACTATGATCTCACAACATTCTTCTTTCTCTTTACCACCCAGTGAATAAGACTACATGAATTCAAGCATGTCTTAGACCATGACTTCATATGAGCTAAAAAAGACTACCTGCATAAGAAGTAAGAAAAACTAGTTAAATGGCTTCACATCACAGAGTATGTCACTATCAGGCAGAAACTTGACCTAGAAACTTGACTTAGGTGTGGAAAGGCTCAGTACAGGATATTTTGAGTTGGAAGGGACCCACAGGGATCATCAGGTCCAACTCCTAAGTGAATGTCTGTATGGGCATTGAAGCCACAACCTTGGTGTTACTAACATCATGCTCTGACCAACTAAGCTAATATGGGCAAGAAATAGCCTCAAAACATTGACAGGTCCTCTGAGGCAGTGGGATTTTTTGATATGTATTTCTTCAAAATTAAGAACCTCATTTTCAAAATCTTAATGAGCACTAGGAGTTCTTGCCCTGACACAGGAACTGCTGGCATAGAGACATCTCACCAATTCCATGTTCAAGGTTTTGTATCTCAGCTATGTCAGAATTGAACTAGAAATAATCTGAAGAAAAAGTTATTATAAAAAAGCATTTTTGTAATGTTTTTTAAATGTGGTTTGGCACTGCTTAAACTGGCATTCCGTATAAAGTGAAACTCTGCCCTCATTAAAAAAGTACTATAACCATCAAATAATCATCAAATGGTTTGGGTTGGAAGGGATCTGGAAGATCACCTAGCTCCAACACTCTGCCATGGGCTAAGACACCTTCCACTAGACCAGGTTGCTCAAAGCCCCATCCACCTTGGCCTCGAGCACTCCCAGGTGTGGGACATTCACAATTTCTCTGAACAACTGTTCCAGTGCCTCACCACCCTCACAGTAAGCAATTTCCTCTTAATATCTAACCTAAACCACTCTCTTCCAGTTAAGAGCCATTTCCCTTGTCCTGTCACTACAGGTCCTTGTAAAAAGTCCATCTCCATTTTTCTTGTAGCTCTCTCTGGTTATGGGGAGGCTGCTCTGCGATCTGTCTGAAGCCCTCTCCAGGCTGAACAGCCCCTACCCTCTCAGCTTGTCCAGATGATCATGACTAGGATCAGATCAAAAATCTGCTTAAGGAAATTAATTTCTTGTTATCTCTTATCTCCTACCAAATTGAAATGTGCTCTCTATACTGTCTAGAAGAAAACAAAATTGCTGGAAATTTTCCGAACAAGTCACAGTTCTTACTTAGGCCTTCACATGCATCCCACACGTCCCTGGTCAGAAGGTCACGACCACCTTCTGCTGTTACAATCATGCAAATTCTAGAACTGCATCTATCCATCTTTTAGAACAGCTATATGGCATGGAATCAGCCATCTCTTCTCCTCACCAAAGTCCTGCTCAAGGCTGTAAAAAGCTCTGGACTGTTCCTCTGGAACAACTCTGCCATGCTATGCAAAGAGTCTGTGGGTCGAGTCAAACAACTTGGAAATGCAAAAGAAATTCTACTAAAGACTCAACAGAAACAATGGGAAAAAAACAAATATGTTTTCAGCATCAGCTTCAAAACTGGATTTCAGATTCCTCCATTAAACTGACACCTGAGAGGACTAGAAGACTGTGGAATTTCCAGGGCTTTTCAATGCAGTACTTCAGAACAAACAGCAAAACAATTCATTACTTAGTCCTCTGCTCTACTCATAAACCTTCAGTCCCTTCTTTTCAGTCAAATTCTAGGCATACACAAATGAAATAAATAAAATAAAATACAATAAATAAAAAACCTTTGATAGATCTTTACAAAGGGCTATGTGAAGCCACGAGCAAAACAGTCTCTGAGTCCATGAGCAGCAGCATCAGGCCTCAATGGCAAACACGCGGCCCTGATGAAGTTAATGACAAACCTGAATTTGACTTTATGCCTGTGCTACATAAAATAATTCTGCTAGTAAAAACCAGGTTGCTTCACAGGGATTTTTTAAGCATCAAAGGCTATGTCTACAATATGGACCACAGGATGGTGCTGAGGACCTAAGGTCCAAACCACACACCTTTCAAGAAGTTTTTATTTCACTCTAGCCTAGTCCTGTGGCTTGAATGTCTAACAGACTGCACTTCTACAGCACATCTTCCAATTTGGTTTCATTTGAAAGGAGTCTAACCAATGATCTCTGGGACTGCTACACAATGCATACAGTAAGCACGGAAAATTAGGAGACGCATTTCCAAAGCATGCTCCTGATTTGACCTAACACACTAATGCAGATGCATCCAAGGAGCTTAGAATATGTTTGTGCAATAAAACCTCTAAAATCAAGGAGTACTGAGGCCCCCCTGAAGAGGGTTAATAGGTAATAGACTCACAGCCTTCAATGTGTTCACACGGGTGCAGCAACCTACAGCGAAGGTGAGCTTTAAGCAGCAAGCACTGTGTTTCTGATTTCAACTATGCTCATTTCCCATCTGCTTGACCTTGTTACCTTTAGGACTTTCATTCAATTAGCCCTCCACATTTAGGAAGCTTTTCTATGTAGTTGAATATTTTATTTTCAGAAGATTTTGTTTAATATTTCCCATCTATTCTATTGACAAGGGTCTTCGTTCCCTTGACAGCTTTGCAAAGTACAAATTATTGCCTTAAAAAGATCATCTGATGTCCCACATGCTTGTGATAAACTGGGCTTCTTGCCCTCTTCACTTGGGCTCTCCCTCCCCCTCTCAGTTTTATACTAGTCAAAAAAGATTTACTTCTCTTCTAAAAAATAATATATAAATAAATACACTGTGAGTCACAAACATTAAATACTTAATTTGAACCAGCAGAAAGACCAGCTACCGGAATTCTACAGTGGTCTGTTAGCTCGTATGTCTCTGCATGTGCATATTGAAGGAAACAGCAGAAATAATACTTTACAATTTGATGAACAACATATGACACAGAACCTCTAGACTCCCAAAAAAAGGGTTATAAACTTATGAAAATGTAGAATTCTGCCCTCTCCAAGAAAAAAACCCTACACACTCCTTACTTGGACAGACATTAAACCATCATCAGTAAGGCCTGACATATAAATAAATAGGATTAGGGAACAATATAATCATAAAGGATTAAACTGAAATATGGGTGATAAAAAAGGACATTTTCTGACTACATGTTGGAGGTCTAAACAAAAAGGATGATGCTGTACCATCTGCTTTCAGGCAGACTCCTCCCCTGATTTCAACTACAAGCTAGAAGGAACCTGTGAACTTAATTTAAACTGGAAAGAGAAAAAAAAGAGAAGGGGGAAAAATTATTCAGACCATGAGAATCAAATATGCCATTATGTCAAGGCAAGCTGCAGAGTTGGAGCATTACCTCTGAAGATTACAAGAAGCAATCATATCATTGGAATAAGAAAATAAAAAGACTACACTTTCAACAGGCGCAACAGCAAAGTAATACCAAATTTCAAAATAAGCATTAATTTAAAAAAAAAAATGAGTCAAAGTGTTGGAAGTATTGGTCTCATAATAAAGTAATGCATACAACCCATTTCAGTAACTCCCAACTCTGAAAATCAGATTCTTGATCTGACAAACAGCCCATTCCAGACTGAATGCTCCACTGATACTGCCTATTCTTTCTTCCCCAGAAAAATAAAAACATAGAAGGGAAACATTCTAGCCTATAAGATGCCAGAAGTGCTATAGTAGCCTTTTTCACTGAAAACTCACCTTAATTTCTGACAATGAGTACTTGGAAAAGAAAACCTTTTTAACGTGTCAGGCTGCTGCCACTGCTGCCTTTTACCTTTTCCCCAAACCCTTCAACCACCCCTATTCACCTGTCACACATTCCTAACTCAGAGGGGATGGCCTGACTGTTGTAAATTAATTACTCTCATAAACCAGGTATTTTTGCTGTTTTCCAGGGATTGCACCCAAGGTGAGGATCAAGCAACACTCAGCATCCAGATATGCAAGGCTCAAGCCAGACGTACAGGAGGAAGCAGACAGACACTGACCCACGTTTTACTGCATTTGGCATTTGCCTTCCACCAGCTGCTTATGAGAAGATCACCAGCATAGATACGTTTCAAAAAAACACCTTTTTAAATGCCAGTGAGCTTCCTCATGTACCTGAAAAGTGCCTGACTTAAAAACTACAGGTATAAACCACTCATCTAGCATTCAGTGGTCTGTTTTCTCCAAAGAAATATCCTGTGGAACATTCATGGAAAAGGCAATAGAACTAGTTCTTAAAGTGACTGCTAAAGCCAACTTTCCTGTGTTTAGTGGCTGATACTCTGGGGAACCTTAGCTGTAGTTTTCAGTACCTTCTCGTGCTGTTTGAGCTTTTGCAAGCATATACTTTTACAGCTCTTTTAACAGCAAAAGAACTGATCAAAATGGAGGGGGAAATGACAGGACTGACAAGAGGAAAGAGAATACAGAGTGAAATAAGGGTTTGAAATTGAGATGGTGAGGGTGGATTTGAAAAAGAAGTTTAAAGAAAAATGTTGAGCAGGGAAAGGGAACTGGAAAATGGAAATCAGAAATGTTAACTTGTGATGAAGCACACAGCCACACCTTTTTATCATCTAATATTCAATTCCATTTTCCCAGTGACACCCCATATAAAAGCCCACACACAGGTGAAAACCATGAGAGGTGCACCAGGCTCATTAGCTGTAAACGTCAGTGAGAATACAAAATTTCAAGTACCCAAGAATGAAATACTTCCATAGCCGAAGACTAAAAACACACTTCTGATAGACACTTCTAAAGACTAAATGGGGTCAGGAAAAACGGAAACTTTTAATGAAATATATTACCAGTCACTACAAATACATGAGGCATGAAAATGACTGTGAGTGGAAAAAGTAAGTTCTAAGTTCAAGTATCCTGCTGTTATCTGTGCTCTTTCTCACCGGATTTAAGGAAAATATGCATGTTTCCAGGCAATGTAGAACAAAAGCATTTTGGTTTTTAACCTTTATCTCGTGCACCCAACATCTCAGTCTTATCACCCTCTGATGTCCCATAGTGCCCCTTTATAACCTTTGTTACTCAATTACTGAACAAGTTATCTCATTGTTACTCTCTTTTGAAGGAAGAGTTGAGCCTCTTTTCATGCTGATAAGATACGCATAAATATTCACTCGAAGCAAACATTCAATTGTAAAGTGTCTTGAGCAAACTACCAGAGTCTAAAGGTAGGAAGCCGTGATCAACTTCTTTGCTCTCTTAACCCTTTAGTGAATCCACCAGAACAAAGAGACACAGAAGATAGATGCTTTTTTTTACAAACGAAATTACTATTCTCTGAAGGAATGGACTTTATAACATGCTTTATAACACAGCAAATAAATCTGGAAGTGAAATACCTACCCATTTTCTGGGCCGGCCTCTAGGTCGCTTTTCACCAGTGGCTTCTGCTTTCTGTAAAAGAAACACAACATATTTTATACCTCAGCATTACTTAACAGCCTCAGCAAGGAGGAACTCCTTTCCTGTAACATTAGCTACAATTATACCTCTTGGGTGGCACCAGGCCCCCCAGCTAACCTGTGTGTTTTCTGGCAGAATGTGCCTATGCTGCTTTTTCTGAGGTTTCCCAGCCAGTGCGGCCAGGCAGCGCCTCACCTGCACCCAAGGGTGCCCCCAGCCCTGCCCCACGCTGTGCCCAGGGGCACGGAGGAGTGTGCCCACACAGCCCCAGCTGCTCAGGGCCCTCTGCAGAGCCAGGGGTGCCCCGGCCAGCCATCCCCTGGCCAGCCATCCCCTGGCCAGCCATCCCCTGGCCAGCCATCCGACATGCAGCTAGGGACACAGGGCAACTGGGAAACCTGAGAACCTCCAATAACATCAAATCTAGTCTTTCACAGGCCATTAGAAAGTACTTGTAGATACTAAATTAAAAATATAGCCTGTTTCAAGTTTGATCAAAGGAGTTTACAGCAGCTACAATTCCTTTTTTAGTCTCATTATGTTCACCCATGAAATTAATTAGGACAGAATATCACCATGAGCATGTCTGTGATCTTATTGGGAAACCATTTCTCTACTTTTCACGTGAAATTTTCCAGGTAGAAGCACATCTTTAGGCTGGAAGTAAACCTTTTATGACCCAAAACACACCTTTCCTTTGCACGTTGTTTCCTTTGCAGGTTTAAGGAAACAACATGGAAGAGGCCCTAGAAGTGACAGCTATGTTTATGTAAGCCCAGAAGTTGCTCCTGGAGCTCAGCTTAAAGGAAATGTGGGTCCTTTTATAGGCTCTTCCACTAATTCCACTGCGTAACATTGTGAATAATACTACTAATAACAGTACCTAGGTAGTACACGAAAAAACTTACAAAGTTTAAAATGAAAATTCGAGGTTATTCTCTACAGCTAGGCTATGCTAAGTGTATCCATACACTTCACCAGGCAAATAATCCTGTTCTACTCAGGATTTTGCCACCACCTGTAGTCAGGGCAGGACTTGCCAGATGCAAAGTCCCCAAGAATGAAGACTTTTAGTACACATGAATTGTGTTCTTTGGGTTTTTTTTGCCCCCAGATAACTGTATGTGTATTTGATTTGCCCTTAGAAATCAACTGTGCCATTAAATAAATCACTTGCTGGTCAATCACTGTAACATATACTGTAACCCAATGCTGTGTAAATCGGATCTCTCTAAAAGAGAACTTGAGCTGAGGAACTAGCGGTGGAATGTCTACAAAAAAACCTGCCCTGTGAGTTAAATGCAATTACTTTGAAATAAATACCTCACAATAAGAAAGCTGTGAAAAATAAAATTCACACTCCTGAAGGGCAAAATTATCACTCAGACTTGTTAAAAGAGTAAACTTGAGCTTTAATAGTTTATACCGGTGTTACATGTAAGGTGAAACCCTCTTAAGAGAATACTTGTTAAAGTGCATTTACTATATCCTGTAGCTGTCTATTTCAGAGTTTTGTTTCCTTTAAGCGTTCAATTTCTTTATATCTTGTAACCTGAAGGATGCAAAAAACCAGATATGGTATAGTGTTGATAAGCTGTAGCTCCCTGCTTCTACATTTACTTCAAGAAACACTGGGCATAAATCTTAGAAAGAAATATCAGTTATAATTGGTCTTAACAAATCAACACTTGGCATGTTACCAGAGCACTAAGGCTATTTATTTTCTTGTGTGTATTACTGCATCTGAAGGAAAGATCCTTTTCCAAAACTCTACTAAAAAATAATTAATTTTTTGAAAATAAAAACTACTTTGGTCTAACAATTAAAGCCCCTACAAACCTGACAAAAATTTTAACTACAAATTATAATGAACATGAGAAATTTCTTTGAATAACCGATCTTTGCCTCCTGCCATAAACTGTTACACAGTGTGGCCACTTCCCATGAGCAGTGCTGAGCTCTACCACCACCAAAGGTCCCTGTCAGAAGGGGCCAGCGTTCCTGCTGGCTAGTTTGGGTAATGGTTTGTCAAGTGCTTGGGGACCGTGCAGACTGAAAGGTCTATATTCACTATATTCACTATATTCACTGCAGCATATGACTTCCACCTCATGTTAGAAGAAAAACATTTCCACAGCTCTTATCAAAACCAAATCTTCCCCAGAGGTGAGCTGAGCAAACAGCCAGGCATGCCAAAGGTGATGTTTTGGTACAGAGAGATTCTGTAAGTAAATAGCAAGGTTTGCACAGATTAAACTGCCAAAAATGAATGACAAGAAAGTCCAAAGTGGAAGTTTTAATCTCCTTTTCAAGAGAAGAGAAAGACAAAACACTTCAAGAACAAACAAAAGGAGTAGTAGCAGCACAGTGGTAATAATAAATGCATGAAGTTTAGGAAAATATTCCACCTCCTTCCCTCTTTTTTCAGCCTGCATTTTTCTAAAATATTGTATTTTAGCAAATTGCTGTATTTTCTCTAACAGCATAGGACTTTCTTTTAATTGAAGCCTTGAAGAAATGTTTTACTGTGTATAAGATAGGTAACGCATTGGTTATCCATGAAAGTGCTAATACATTGCCTTTCCTCTTGAACAGGTTTTTGCACCATCAGAAACAGTCCAGACTGTTGGCTCTTGGCTTTAACTGAAGTGTTGCCTCTGAAGCTAGGGGCAAATCCTGACAGAGCTCCAGACCATCCAGAGGTGCTGTTTGGTCAGGGGGGTTTTAACATTTGGGGCTACTATGCTACGAGGCATCACCAGCTAAAACATGAAATCACCAAAGCTTAAAGAAGGGTCAGGTATGTTATCAAACACAAAGTGTATTTCATTAAAAATATGAAATTTCTTATAATCAATAATATGAACACACCACTTTTGCAATGTCACGTTCAAGGAACAGAACTAAACTTAAGTTTAAAAGCACAATCTGTATGGGAAGTGGGTTTTATTTAGCACAGGTGAGAAAGATCACCATTCAGTCACTGCTATCTGGAAGCCAGCTAACAGTCTCCAGGAAATTTGCAGTCCACTCAAGCCCTGTACCACAGGGCCATCAAACCCTGCTTCCAAACAGCTTCCCTCAACAACTCTAGGACTTGACTGCCCATGATCTCTGCCTCCTTATTGCAAAAGTGTGCTGTACCCAGACAGAAACCAAGGCTGTACTACTGAAAGCAATTAACAAGACAAGACAAATGTAAATAATTGAATGGCTATAAAGTGCTCTTTGGGCATCTACGTATTGTCAAGGAAGACCTCAAATGCCACAGAATCCAAATCTGAAGAACTCGATTTGCAAAATGATCTGCTGGAGATATCCAATAAAATGTGTCAGAGCTGTAAGTCAGGTAAAGTAAGTGATAGCTCTCAGGAGGAAGATCACTGTTGTCAAACAGAGTCAAAAGACCTAGCCCAGGAATGTGTCCCTCTCAAAAAACCACACAGTTATTTAGTCAAAAAATACTCTTAAAAAAAACCTTAGGCATTGACTAAGTACAAAAACATCACACTTTCCATGTGCTGTTTTATCCATTTTAATGCTAAACAAAAATCAGTCTTCTGCTTTTCTTATCTTGGTCAAAACATTTGATTTTGAGGTCTCTTATTTTTTCAGTGCAATAACCATGCTACAATCACTTGATAAATTTGATCTTGTTTTCCCTTTAAGCTTGTAATGACTGGTGCTGATGAAAATGAATGAAGCATGGAGAAGCCAACTAGATTTTCGTGACCCAATTCAGGGCAGAGTCCTGATCACATGCACTTTTCTGGTTTGTTTTTTTTTTGGTTGTTTTTTTTTTTCTTTTACCTTTGGACTGCTTAACCCAGGGGCATGCCTTTCTACATACCAAACCTGGCCATGTAAGGTAGAGACAATAGCAAATGTAGTCACACACAGGATCACAAGCTCTGGTTTTAAGAGGATGATGCATCAAGCTCTGAAGGCATTTTCAGGGAATCTCACTACACCAATAACTACAACAAAACTCAACATATTTTAGCTAAAAGCAAATTTTACTAAAGAATTTTTACCATTGTATATTCCTGGGACATCCCTTGACAATTCCTTTAATGACAATCATATAGTAGCTACTATTCTTTTTTCTAATGTCACAAATGTGTTTCCTGCTCCCAAACAGGAAAGTATTTATGCCTACACAGTATTTTTGTCAAGCCAAACTATAGGAATAAAAAAAAAAAAAAAAAGCCCTAGAAAGGGAAATGTGATGGGCTAGGAACACAGCTCACCAAACAAATAAAATTCAACCACAAAACACCCAGGAAATTAAAAAGGAAGATTCCCCACTATGATCTTCTTGAAAAAATAGTTATGCTTTAGGGAGAAAAAAAACGAATTAACATTTTACTATTAAAAAAAAAAAATCTTTTAAATTAATGACAGAATAACTTGTTTAAATATGCAGGTTGCATAATAACAACCTAACTGTGGGGACTCAAGTGCAAGGTGATAAGGAGTTTTTTGTCTCTACCTCTTCTTATCTATTTGGTATTGTGTTCCTCCTGTTTGTGAAAATCAAACAATTGAGAAATGGTTTGGTCTTCTATAAAACACAGTTTATTTTTTGTGTCTAGTTTAAAAAACTTAGGCATGTGTGATATGCAAGGCTTTAAAGAAAAAAGAAAGCATATTACCCAAAATTAGAGTAATTGCCACATTATTAGCTGCTCAGTTAGTTTTGCAACATTTTGTATGCATTGTCAAGTTTCACATTGCTAATTTCCTAACAAGCACAGTTTGTTTTCAGATGCCCCAAGGCCAGTTTACTAAGACCAAACACAAGCTCTTAAAAAAAAAAAAAAAAAAAAAAAAAAAACCAAAAAAAAATTTTTTCAAAAATCCTGTGAACCAAGAAATTTTAAATATACAACCCAACTACAATTCCAGGGAAATCTGTCTATCAACTGATTTAAGGGTATTTCCCTTATGAAGTATAACAAAACAAAGCCCCAGTTCTGGAGTATTTTTAACTCACTGCCAGTTTGTGCAATACATTTTTAATTGTGATGTGTAATGCTTTGCAAGAGAACACCCAATCAATTAATCATGAGTGCCTTCTCATGGCTGCTCGGTGGGTTCTCCTGGTCGACGTTTATCTAACATGTTGTGAACACTCTGAAGCATTTCAATGAGCTCCCTCTGAACCACACAGGGCACGCACTATTCTTTAGAAATTCCAGCCAATTCCAGCTGGGTGTATAGTACCCAGGTTCACTGTAGAGGGGCTTAAGCTGAGATAGCCAGTGCTCTTTCTGGGAGTTGAGACAGGCTGGAGAAAGTCTTAATAAATGCATGTATGCATATGTATGTGTAAATATGTGTACCACAAAATTGAACATATAGTTCACTCCTTTTAGAGGTGATATCCTCACCACCAAGTGAAACTTTCTTACAGTGCCAAAACCTTCCCATCCAAATTACAGTTAGAAAAACTATTGGAAATAATATTACATTAAAAGGTACTTTGAGATACCTGGTGAAAAGCTGAACTATTTTAGAGAGGGCTAATTATCAATTTGGAAAAAGGGCTAAAATATTTATTTGAAATGTGATACCAGTCTCATTCTTCTAGTAAGGCTTTATAAGTGTTTTATGTTTTAGAGGATTTATCAAACACTTATATACTTTATCTATAAACCTAGAAACCAGTAAGACTTATAACTACATACCCCAAAGGGCTTTTTTTTTTTTATTATAAAAAAGGACATGTGGTCTTTGGTCAATTTTTTACACTAGCAACATCCAAAAGCTTTAATTGGAGCAGAAACTTGATGCAGTCTGAAAATCAAAATGTTACAATGAAATTATTATGTTTATAAATTAGACTGGGAAAGCATAACTATGTACCAGAATCATCTAGAAAACTCTTGATTTGATAAACCTACACATATATGAATGTTTTAAAATTATTTTCCATTTATACTGATTTCCAAATCATTTATGTAAATGAAATAATATCAATATTCCTTTTAGAGGCATCTTTTAAAACCCCATTTCTACAAATTACTTAAAATTTTATCTTACTACAAATGTTTCTCCTAGGAAAGCCAACACTCCTAGGAGTAATATTTAAGATACTAAAGCTCATACTTGGATTTGCTAGACTAATAAAAAACTGCTCCCTCTCTTTTGAAGAGTGAATATAAACTATTTTAACATGAATCTGAGAAATGCTTTTACTGTATAAAGAGAAAAAAAAAGTCAACCTTTTAAGCACATTATCGTGCAAAATGGCTTTGAAAGATTTTTAATACTTAACCTGTAAAACATTTTTTACTAATTCATGGATTTCTTGACAGAACATGCTGCTTTTTTTCCAGCCCATAAAGTAAAAAAAAAAAAAAAAAA